>JAUZNJ010011161.1:0-72145 GCA_034780135.1 Jordanella pulchra
TAAATACAGCAATGGCACACATAACTGAGACTGCGCCTTTTTGTACGGTGAGCCTTATGGTCGTGAAAATACGGTATGTTCTTTTTTAGTACAGCAATAAGAATGCCAACCCATACCCATTAGCAACCTAAGGCCCGTCATATACTATATTTTTAGTCTTCATACTCAGCTAAAGCTCAAACTGTACGACAAAACCGGAGGGTTTAAAACTTCACAGCTCACAATGTATGTTCTTATGCTCCAATGCGATCTAACTGCTCACACTCAGCAACAAGAGATGGCGCTGGTAGGACTCCTCAATTTTGTCAATCTTATGTTTTTATCAGAGAAGAACAAGAAGAATTTTCCTTGTTTGCACATGTGCAGTGTACAAGGTTCAGGTTAATTGGCTCGCAGACACTCTGATTCAACAGCAGGATTCGCACATGAACATCTGATGAGGTCAGACTAAATTTCAAACATGTTTGATTTTCTCCTGTTGGTGGTCATGAGAGGCTGATCAGCCCTTGTTATCCCCTGTATACTTCACGACGCAGGATGTATGATGAGGCTGAAATTCTCGATTAGCATAGGTGCTGCTGCCTATGAGACAAACAGAAATATTGCAGAATCAGCTTGAAGATTCCAAGAAATGTGAGAAAACAGCTAGCATCTCCGTAAAGCCAAGATAAGCCACTGCAACAATGGGCGCAGTAGCTATAAAAGCTAAATTAGTGCTCAGAAAACATCTTTTTTTAACTGGATATAACTTAAAGAAGCTGTATAGACAGTACATCTGGAGGGTATTAGGCCGCAGGTGATAGCGTATTTTCTCATGGGCATACGTATCTTTAAACCTTATGCCTCTATAGATATAAAGAATGTATTTTCCCCCAAAGATGTCAAGAAGGGGGCAACATTGCTTCTGTTTAGCTACCAGAGTCCAGCATTACAGAAGATGTATTAGCCCCCAATGATAATGGCCTAACCCTAACCCATGTTTACAACATCCGCTCACAATCAAGTAAATTAAGTTAATGGAGGCCTGGTCTTTACAGTGAGTGGACAACACAAAGCTTGACCGGGGAATCTTTATTCCTGTTCATTGTTCTATTCTTAAGGAGCACTTGGCTTCTTTCTTGTACTGATTAAAGCATCATTTAAACGATTCTACAGCACAAAATGAACATCAAAATAAAAGGGATTTGAGTCTGTCCAGGTAATTTAGGTGGAAACAACATGCAGCCATTCTACTGCACATTGTTTCTCTGTTTAACTATTGAGGTATTATTAAACCAGGGGAGTCTGGTAAAAGCTGTTTTATTCTAAAAATACATATTTTTTCTTTTACTGTCAATTGTGTACTCAAAGAGAAGTATTTGTATGCCTTGGTGTTTTTTGTAGTTGTAATTCACATTTTAAGCGAAATAAAAAAAAAAATAGAGAAGAAAATGCAAATCAGGCATGTATCTAGTCTGGAGCAAATTAACTAAGTTATACAAAATCATTTCATCAGTAGTTGAAGTTAGGGATGGCTTTATCAAACAGGAGTTAAAGATTACAAATTGCAAGATGTAATTTTGTAATTCAGTTATCATTTCAAGTTGGATTGGCAATGTAACATGCTGTCCTGGAATGTACAGAAAAAAATACAATTCGAATGCATGCAGCAAGTGTCATGGTTTGGGGTTCTTTGGAGTCTGATTTACTTTATTTAGAAATTTAGTTTTCTCTTGTGTTTAAAAGTTGTTTTCTAATCCTTTTCTTTTGCATATTTTCTAGTGTTTCTTGTTGGCTCTTCCTTTACTTTAGTTGGTGATTATTCCTATATTTTTTGATACATTCCCCCCCTGTGTGTTTCAATGTTTACCTCAGTCTAAACATTTCATCCTCAGTCACAGCTTTGAGTAATTAGTAGACTCAGTTCACCTGTGTGTCCCTTTTTACCTGCAGCCATCCCCCTCTTTGTTTTGTTGGATCCTCTGCATTGTTCCCCAGTGTTACAGTCAGCTTTTCAGCAGATCCTCTGGCTCCGTGACAACACTCTGTTAGTTCCTTCAGTTAATAAATCTCAACAATCTATATTGAGCTGATCTACTCTGTTTTTTGCAAATAAGTTGACAAGTCCACAACCACACCCTAATAGTAAGGGGTATACTATGACTGGTCTCACACAAATGTGAGATACAGTGTACTCAAGCATCCTGGGAGTGAGAGGCAGGGGGCTCTCCAGCAGAACAGAATAAGGGACCCTTTACTAGGGCCATGCATTAATGTATACATTGCCAGCATTATGTCGGACCTGTTCCTGGTAAATGTTTGACTCCGGCATGGCTGCTGTCCGTAATTGTGTTCATTTTCTAGACAGGATCTCTAGGTGCAACCAAATGTGTATGAGATGCCAACAGCGGAAGCGACTGATCAGTAATGTGAGGTCTGATCTTATTCGGTATTTTCATCTCACTTTTAGGGCAGTAACTTTTTCTGAGACTCCAACCTTAAGGTAGGATTTTTTTTTTGTTTTGTTTTTTAAAAATGAGGTCATCAAGTTATATCAAACTTTGCTCTTTCCATCAACCTTTTTAATGCTATCCTTAGTACATTCAAAAAAAAAAAAACATTGATGGGAACATGACTTATTAGAAACTTTAAAAATAATCCCCAAAACAACAAAACGTTTTCCAGGAGTTAGTTTGAACTGAAGTTATTTTTCTCTACTCATCCCCTTTATTTCAGTTTTTTAGTAGTACACTTACTGCAGCACTTTAAGCCTGAGGAATGTTCCCAACAAACATGTCCCATCATTGGGGATTGAGATGATTTGGCACTAATATTACAGAAGAGATTTTATTCAAAACGAAACTGTCTTTAGAAGGACTGAGCGTAACAAATTTGGCTTTTTATTTGTAAAAATCAAGTACTGTTTTGATACAGTAAATGCATATTCTTCCAATGTCTAATATCATCCTGTCAAAAATGAAAGCATTTCCCTAGCTTAGATTGAGTAGTCTATAAATTCATAGGCGGTGGTGCACCCAATGGGAGATGCTATGTTGCGTAGCCAATTTTAAATTCTTCACCCTTATGCGACATTTCAGTTGTGTCTAAGAACTTTCCTTTGTAGACTCCTTCCAACCGCTTCCAGTTTCTGTTTTAATGGAGGACTCACTGTCCAAAGGAGAGGCAAGGAAAACAAACCAAACAAAAAAAACGAATAACCAAGAGAAAACAACATCATCAAAGCTTTTACCAGGCAGAGACACTTTTATTTTACAGAGGGGAGCTTCAAAGTGGATTCAGAGGTTGCAGACTTTCTGCTGGTCAGGTAAGGTAATTCAGTAAAGCAAAAATGGACAATGAAGCACATCAAGGTCAGTTTGCTTGTTATCCAACAGTGGATGAGCGTAGTTGTTGTCAGATGATGTTATTTTTCTGCAAAAGTCATACAAGCAGGTGACCGTTAGGTTGTTTTAGAGAGATTATCCATTAGTTTCATAAATAATTTTCGCTGATATGTCTATGGTAATTAAGCTATCCTCCCAGTAGAGGCTAATTTGTTATCCTACACTGGACAAGCTCCAGCACTGTAATAATATCTAAGACTTTAAAATGAAGAGCAAAGCTAGAAAAAGCAGAAAAAAAGAAAAAGGAAACAACTAATATTTAATGGGTCAGACAATGTTCAGTAGAAATATAATAATCTCAAACTTTCTTTATTGATCTCTGTTGTCATGCAAACTGTTTGCCTAAAACTTTATATTGCAAACTTTATATTAGTGTAATGTAAATCTTTGGATCGTTAACCTTTTTAAATAAGTTTCATGCAACAAATACCAAAGAAATACCAAACACAAAATAAAACAGCCCACCACACTTCAGTGACTGAGGTAATGCATATATTTATGTGCTTTTAGCAATTTTACTTTTGGATGTTTTCTAACTGATTGCTGTAATGTGACGCCACAGACACAAGCAGCAGAAGTTATTAACTATCAGTGTAGAATTATGGCTGTTAATCTTAACTATCAAACAAAGATTTCTCTCTGTATGATTACCGTACACGTACATCTGTCTGAAAATATCGGGATGTAAAATTAAAAAAGATTTGATATTTTTTCTGTATAAGTGTTCAAAAGCCTTAGAAATGTAAAAGAAAACATTGCCCTTTTCCTAGCAAATGTGACAACAAATATGATGTTTTCGAAATGGCAACTATACAACACAAAAGCATTTATCTGCTTGAATGTAGAAAGAGGATGTAGCTTTAGGATTATATTTTGTGTCAGACACAAGCTACTGTTAGGAGCCCTCTGCTGGCCTGGAGGCTTGAAGCTTTGGAAACATTTTTATTTTTTCGGTTGGTCCTGCATTTTAACCTCTTCAAGCCATACTGAACTTTTTTCATCCTTCCCCAAAAAATTAAGCAGGTCTGATAATGTAGGAGGGAGCTTATCTTGGATAAACTAAATTCATTGTTATTGCTGATCTAATCCAAAGAAGGAAGACAAAAACAAACAACAAAAATAACTAAACTCAAGAAAGAAGAACTGCAGATTTTTCTACTATGAATTTTAACCAGCAAAGTTTATTTATATATAACAACAGTACAAAGTGAATCCTTGGCTTGCAAAATAGGTGTGCTTCATATTTACAATAGGTACACAATAATATATTATAATAAAATCAAAAGCAAATAAAAAACCAAGAGAACAACCTTTTTAAATACTTTAAGTTCTTACAATTTTCACAACACTTTTATAAAACAAGAACAGACAGCCATTATTATTATCGTCATCAATGCCAGTAATTGCTATTTTACAGTAATCCAGTGTTTAAAAAGTTTTTTTTTATTTGAATATGTGTTTAGAATGGAAGGATACTCACTTTATATCGAGAGCAATACATTGATTGGGACTTGAGTTTTGTCTGTCTGGTGCCATCAAGCGAGGAAACAAGCTGAAGCTGAACTGGAAGAAGGTTTCACAAAGCATTTTCAGCTCGTGTTTGGATTCACCTGAAAGGAGGTTTGCTTGCATCTCTACGCATTTCTCACAACTGGCAGTCAAATGTAATTCTGCACTGCAGAATGAGTTAAGAAACGTTCCTCTCTTTTATTAAAATTAAATTAAAATGAGCGTACAACATGGTAACACAAACAAGCAATCACTTCATAACAACAACAACAAAAAATCTCTTTTCACAATAAAAGGTGCTGTGATTTTAAGACATGTACAAATGGAAGAATTGCCGTCAGGCTAAATTATACCGCAGATCGATATGTTCACAGAAAACACAAGGCAGAACTAAAACACGAATCAGAACGCATGCATAAATATCAGATGACTAACTTCCAGATAACAAATGATTTAAGAGAGAAAAATAAAGCCATTCTTAACCAGTTGGAGCCTAACCTTGTTCGTCACAATCCTGTGTTAAGAGGGGAACTCACAGGACAGCTGGAAGGATTCTGTTAAACATTTATTTGTTTATTCCTTGAAAAAAGGAAGAAAAAAAAGGCAATAAGGTCCCATTAAAACAGAAAGCATTACTCCGTATAAGCAATGTGAGGTATGAGGAGGATACAATTCTAGTCGCTGAAACTGGGAAGACACCTTCATCAAAAGGAAGAAGAAGCTTCATTTTCTCTGTATACTGCAAGTATGTGTGCACCGTTTGTACCTAAAAGTGGTTATCGGACAATCACAAATAAATGAAAAAAACAAAATTAACAAATAACACGGTGACCTTACCCCTTAATTTAAGTGTGTCATAAATATTCTGATAACTTCTTGAAGACGTTCAAAGAAAATTGATATTTTATATAAACTTAATTTTTCAGATTGCAAGCTCTCTTCTTTCCTCTAATTAAGCTTGTAAGACAATTTTTTTTTTTTTTTTTTTTTTTTAGCAAAAGGTCAGCTATCCCGCAGAGAGTGGAACTGCTTCTGTGGTGCAGAAGGAAACATGTGCTTCACTTTTAAGGTCAAATGTAAGCTTCCTAAATGTTGTGATATTTCATTTTTCTGTGGAATTCGGGTCTGATGTCTGCTTCAGACAAATTATGGTGCAAATCATGAAATAAGGTCTACATGTTCTTGCAAAAATATTCACATCCCTTGAGCTTTTCCCAATTTAGTCAAGTTACAACCACAGACTTCACTTTTTTAGATATTATGTGATAAAAGAAGGCAAAGTAGAATAATAATTCTGAAACAGAGGTGAATGGTTTTGATTCTGTATGAATTAATATTTTCGAAGTGTATGAAGCTTTAGTGATGAGCCCCATTTTACTTGGATACCACTAAGTAAGGGGCCCATGGTTACTCTGGAGGAGCAGCAGAGATCCATAACTCAGATAGGAGAATCTGACAAGGCAGCTATTCATAGATTATCTGCCATTTACTTCTTTGATGCGTAAGAAAATATCTATAAAAAGCCCCATTTAAAGGGACCAAAGCCACAGAGGCGACACATAAGACGTGAAGAAGGTTTTATGGTCACATCAATCCAAAGTTGGTCTTTTCAGGTTTGTATTAGTGAAATGATCAGTATGCACAACATTTAGCTGGTGAACCAATAAAAATCCCCCCAAATAAAAGTGATTGGAAGTTTGATGTTATAATCTCAGACAATATGAAAAGAAAGCTCTTGAAGTGTCAATACTCTTGCAGTCAAATCTCAACATTTTTCTTTTATTAGGTGCAGTGACATACTACAGCTCTCTGTAACTCATTCCTGCCCCCACTGGCCGGATGCAGCAATAGCCTCTGATTCCTCACATCATCCAGCGTTTCTCATTGCCTTAGTTTGACGTTTTCTCCTGATCACAAAGTGCACAGAAACAACTCGGATCAAAGAATAGCTTCAAAGCCAGAATGGGAAACCAGAACTAAAAGGTCTCTATCTCTCTCTCTCTAATTCTATCCCTCCATTGCTTTCTCATTTCTCTGTGCTTCTCTTCAATCAGTTCAGGAGAGTCGGGAGCTGGGAGAGGTGCTGCCTGCGTCAGCCTGGCCATAGCCTCTTCACCTCTCCTTTTAAGATCGTCTCACAGTTCTCAGCTAAGTGCGAATGTCAGGATTCACAGAAAGCAGGTGTCCTGGCCAAGGACTGGTACGATCAGGGAACATTAAGCAGGTGGGAACCTAAGGCCACAAAGAAAAGAAGCACCTTTCAACCAGCAGGTACATGCGCTCTACACACAAAACTGTACAAATCTATTTTCAAGTACTCGATGTAAACAACAAGCGAACATGTCTTGGAAGAAAATAAATCAGCTCTCTGAAGGATTAAATCTACAGGTTTTACCTTGGTTTCAGTCAGGGGATGCATTCAAACAACATGAATGTTTTTTTTTCTTTAAACCTCTAAATTTCTGTTTACTGTCTGCTTTCACATTGTACCTTTCAAAACTCACCAGTCCAGCTATCTGAGCCTTGAAGTCAACCCAAAACCTGTCCTTTGTCTGTAAAGCATAAACCGATTTTGACACATTAGTAAGTGAAATGAAAGATTGGGAACTTTTGGCACTTTATTAAGCTGAACCCATGTAGAGTTTGTATGATGTGGGCTAAAGCGTTACCATTAGATAGATGGGATCTCCTGTGGACTACAGTGACATCCATCCTGACTCATTGGCACTCGATAAAACCCAAACACTTGGAAATGTTTACACATCTGATGCGTGGCATTGGGCATACTGTGCACTGCAAGTTGATCATGCTGCCTTAAAGACACATTTTTTGGGAATGTAATGAAAATCTGTGAAATGAAATTGAACTGCTACACCAAGCAAAGCTGAATTAGAGATCAATTGGTCAGTTTCACAGCAGAATCTACTGCAAGTATGTGTGTCCCAGTTAAACTTGTTCAAAATTTGTTCCAAAACTTTAAAAAAGACCCCAAAAATAAAACAATACAGTCATATACAATGATTGCTATATGGACTGCTCCAAACCAAATGTCCAGACTGCTGAGGAAAGCGTTTAACACCAAAGCGATGCACGTCTGTGGTCACTTCACCTACATTGCGCTCAGTTTTGTGTTTCGTGCATGGTGGCAAAAATGTAACTCCAAAAATTGAAATCTGCTCACTTTTCGATTATGAGCAGAAGCTATTTCCTTTACATTTCTGATCACACAAAGAGCAGCACTTATTCATGTACATATTCTGTGAAGCATCAGTCCAAAATGGGAAGAAGTGAGATAAAATGGGTATCGTTACATAACAGTTAGGGATAATCAGTGGATATTTTCTTGAAGCTGATGATATTCACATTTACAGAGTACAAAAATAAAATCTGAGTAATCTGAATGCTCACTGTCCAACATGACATTGGCCTTTCACCTTTGTTTTTTTCTTTCTTCCCATTTGTCACTCAGATGGCGGTTGAGAGGCTAAATCTGTTTCTCCATTTGCTTTCACAGTCTTACACAAGTCTTCCTCAATATGACACACACTCTCATGCACACCCACACATGTGAACACCCACACGACATGCAATTTCCTGCCAAATCTAGAGAGGGTCCTTTGAGGAAAACAAACCAACTCAATGTCCCTTTCCAATAGAGTTGTTATTTCCATCTGGAGAGCCTCTGTTTCAGTCCTGAGGGCACCAGCGTGCCGGCAGGGGCGAAGAATCGCAAACTAAAGCGTTTGGGTTTGTCCGGCTGTAGATTACAAAGGTCCCAGGTCCAGATCGTGGTTGAAATTTCCCACGATGAGAGGTAAGTAATGACCTTTTAGGGCAGGTCCGTCTATCCCTTCTCTCCCCTCCCCCTCTTTGTTTTGGCAGCGTTCACCTTCAGCTCTCCAGAGACATGGCAGAGATGAGCTGTTCCACCTTGTAGGCCAACCTCTGTTTCCTCGCCTGTTCCTCCTGCTCCAGAGCTGAGATGATCTGCAAACAACAATAAGAAACCTGTTTTCATTTTTTACATTTTCCAACATTAAATCCAAAAACATTTATGTGCTTGCTTTAAAAAAAAAATCACCTAAGAAAAGCAATTTCTATTATATTCTATGTGCTTCATTTATTTAACCAAATCAGAACTTTGAGTTTAGTGAATTGAAAGGGAATGTATTTACATTCCCCTTTTCATTTTTTTTGTTTTTACAAAACCTTTAAAAAAGTGTAACACGTATTTGTGTCAATACCCTTCTAGAACTGCTTTACATCTTTTCCATTTCTGCACAGAAAACTTGTATGGGTTGATACAGAGCATCAGTTCACAGCATTTTCTAGTCTAGTCACAGATTCTCATTTGGATTAAGGTCTAGACTCCTTCATTATAAGTATGAATTAATGCATTACTTGATTTTCATTTGTACATAAAAGGCACATCTTATATTCCTTCCATAATTATATGGATACAAATACAACAATAAGACTATTTTATGGCTGCAATTTCTACAAAATAAATGGCAAAATAAAGGTTCACGGCTATAAACACTTTTGCAAAGCACTGCATGTGTCACAGCAGAGTGAAGTATGTATTCATCAGGCTCTATATGGACATCACATGAAAGAACATGTCTTCAAAAAAAAATCTGAAAAAAAAAAAAAATCATCCAGTGTTTTATCTCCTGAGCCCCATCTTTTAAATTTGGCATTTGTCAAGTCGGGTTCAAAAGGCAGTAAGATGGGCTCTCCCCTCAACTCTCTAATCATGTGTCAACTTGTCAGGATGCATCTCTGTCAGTGTGACACCAGCAAACACAGCAAGGCCCCTTCGTATGAACAGAAGCTGAAACCCAAACGCTTTTATTTCCTTTGATATGCATCCCTGTGTTCAGATGCCACAACCTACTGCAACTGATGGTCTGTGAATTAAAGCAGAGTATCTGTTTGCTCCTGTCAAATATTTATATTAAAAAAAAAGAATTCCTTATCCCCATACCCTTCCACTATGTAATGTAAATAATACTTAGGTAGGTTGTTATACAGTTTTTATTTTTAAATTAATGGATTAAGGCCCAGATCTTCAAAGATTCAGAATAAGGTGCATTCATCTTTTTAGTACATGCACTCAGCACAGCGTGTTGTGGGTGATCTACAAAGATTGCAGCTTAGCATGTTTAGCATGTTCTTCAACCAGTTAGAGTGGTCGTAAAATAAAGATAAGGTTGGAGGAAATAATAAAAAAAAATAACACACTTTAAATAGGTAGCCTGACCAAAAGTGTTATAAACCAGAGTAAAAAATAAATTGAACTTATAAAGATTATGGTTAATTAAATCTAAAAAAGTGAAATATAATGTATTGCAAATTGTCACTGTCTTTGATGTTTGCCCCCGAGGCAAGGTTGAGTTTTTTATATAAAGGCATACCACATTATTTATTCTCTGTCATTTTGGTTTAATTGTATACAGATTGTTTGCCATCCTGCTGTATTGATCTTTGCTCATCTGCAGACAAGTTTTTCTGTAATATTTTCCCACTACTGTTACTCCTAAATATGTTTTAAAGTGCACAAAATATCCTATATCTTACACCCACACTGTACCATTTTGGTAACAATGACAGCAGATATGTCTCAGATTTGGAAAACAGCTTTGCCTTGTCTTTGGTAAATGTTTACATCTGCATGTCATCTTGACAGTTTTGTCATTAGAATACGATCTGCATATTGATGAAGGCTAACATGTAAAACATGGTTTGCACACACTGTCTGCTGAATTGTAAACTCAAATCACTTTGCAACTTTAAGGAAGATCTTTTCTGAGCATACAAGTGTGTTTACACCTGTTTAAGATGTGCAAACCTTCTGACGATCAGGCCCTAAATGTATTAATGTCATGAATGAAAAACAAAAATTTCATCCGAGGATATTGATTAATTCTGAGTCACACAGTAACAGAAAAAAACGTTTTACTACTGTTCAGTTAATCACCTGTGGCACAGGAAATTGCACCCCTCTATCCTTTACCAAACTCGATTTTGCCAATACTTGAATAATCTACATAAAATTTCATGAAGCTGGATAATACAGAGAAAAGGAACACAGACAACATCTTTACTCTCATTTTTTATAATCTCTGGCAAACAATTTATGTGTTTGAGGTGATGTTCAACATCTCCTCGAACCTTTAAAATCTATCTCCCTAAAAAATGTTCCTGCAGCATTTCTGTTTCTCTATTTTTCCTTGAATCAAAGCAGCTGATTTGCTTCCTGATCCGATGCAGAACAAAGTATCCTTGTGCCCACCTGCCATCTTCCACTCATCTGTTAAAGTGCTCTTAACAGCTCATGGACACAGTCATAATGTTTTCTCCTCATTGTTGAGCCTATTGTAATCCATTATTAATCTATAGTCCTAAATGTAGGTGAAGCTCTCTGCTAAATCCATTTAAGAAGGCTACTGGTGCTGGTTAGCCTGGTTAGCTTGATGCGCTGGCTTTTGTCAAAGGCTGAGTAAAGCAATTAACGGGATCATGTTTTGGTTTTTTTCACACCAGAGGCTGTGGGAGTAGTGGTACAGTGTTTGTGTGTGTGTGAAAAATGAGCATATTTGTAAATGCCTACATAAATGTGAGCATCGGACAATGACAAGTGCAGAGGCAGCAAAAGCAAGAGTGTAAGATTTATGGAGAGGAAAGGGGTAGCTGACTGGATAATGAGCAAAAAGAGAAGAAAAGAACAGGAGGAAAAGAAAGAGAGAGAGGGAGACAATCAGAGACCTAGAGAGGGAGAAGAAGTTGAACATAAAGGTCAGACTGAAGCTTCCCACAGGAGGAGCTGACATTACAACCAGAATGTCTCCATAAATGCCTTCACTTTCCCTTCCTTGTCCTTTTATATGTTTCCTGTGATCTAATAGTGTGTGTGTGCTGTCTGTGGTTCCGCCTGCACTGTATATTACAGCTGTAACTCTACGAGAGGACGGCGCAGCATGCTAACAACTTGTAGACATTCACTTTCTGCTCAGGTAAGAATCACTGTGTTGTTAAGCTTAGGTCCTACCAGACCTCTGGGCCTTTGAGGGGAAGTCAACTGACCTGAGTAACCTCAGTAACCTTTGCTCAGAGCGGCTCAGATACACCGAGAGCCTGACAATGCAGGACAAATTTCCAGGGTGCTTTTTTTGGCTCATATTATTCTGACAATTGGCCTGTAATTAGCAGCTGATTTACAGAAGAAGCAGCTCGTTATGCAATCAGTTCTGAGGACTGCTGCGTAGGTCGTACGCACGACAAAAGTATCCTGGACAAAAAAAAAAGTAAAAAGACTGAGTCTGATCTCAACGAAAGCAAGAATTCAAAAAGAATATGGAGAGTTTTAAACTGCTTATTAAGGTCATAATCTATTTGACAGAAATTCTAGAGTAAATCCCGATTAATATCAAATATTTTAATGAATTAAAAGCAAAAAGGAACTAAGGTCATAATCTTTTCTTGTTACTGAGTAATAAGAATAAATACTACTAATTATAACAGCTTTCTGAGTTAAATTAGCTATAATAAATCATTGATTTTATTCTTTTCTACCAACAGCTTCTCTTTTATTTGAAATGTAGTTTTCCTGAAAAGATTTGACTTTCTTACATCATCATTTTCAATTATACAGCCCTTTGATGGCAGATCTGGTTAGGTTTAGGTGGATTACTAATTTTCTGTTGATCAGCACACTTCAGTCTTGCTTAAATTACATGACACTGCAAAGAAAGAAGAAATAAATGATTGTACTAAATGGTTACAAAGCATGATGGGAAGAAAATATTTAGTGGCATTTATTTAAAATTTATTAATATTTGTAGGAATTTTCCAAGGTCTTTTTTTTTTTTTTTTACAAACTACATAAATCCATTAAAATTAAAGGTTCAATATGTGTATTTTTAATTTATTCTACTCCAATAAAAGCAAACTAACTTGAAAGGTTTTTATTTGTTTTTAAAAAGTGTGCCAACGATTTGAAGGGTGCTTTGTTTATAATATGAGAGGAAGACTTGCTCATACAGGTTAATATGCATAAAGTGGAATTTCAATTAGTAAAAACTGGGAAATGTAGTTAAATATAACATAAACAAACATCGCACCTTTAACTAAGTGAAGTTTGGTTTTGTCACACTATGAAATATTTCTCATACATATGTAGGGTTAGAGTTAAGCACTTGTACAGAGTACACAAATAATCTCCAGGTAATTCAGATGCCTATGAAATAAAACATTTATTCAGCAAAGGTACTAGCTTCTAATTAATGTTTCATTTTGATTTAGTTACTGTTACACATGGCAGCTCTTCCAGAAGGTGCTAATAGATGGTATCTGAAAACATGAGAAAAACTACAGTCTGTGCATTCAGACCCACCTCCTCACTGTATTTGCTGACATAAGAGTAGATCTCATTGAGAGCGCTGAGCATGTTGAACTCCGATGAGTGGAGTCTGGCCTGCTCGGCCAAATAGGCGTTCATGTCCTGGTCACTAATGGCTGGCATCCGGGTGATATCAGCGTAGTACCTGGAAACACGGGCAACAGCTTGGAGTCATTCGCAGAGTCAATATGATCATCGGACTGAGGTTCTTATTACTTCATAGTTAGATTTTTGAGCCATTACACCACTTACATTGACAGTCGATGCCTGCTAACATTTACTTACTAAGTGCTTTTACAGACTTTGTCTGAGACACAGGGAAGGAAAAAAAGAGCTTTTTGAACCAATTTCTAATGATCCCGTTTTTTGTGTAAAAGGAGACAAAAAAGTGTTTTAGTGTCGATGTTGAAAATAGTGGCTGCTCCTACCTTTCTACCCAGCTCTTATAATTAGGGATATCTTTAGCGTAGAGCAGCTTATTAGAGGGAGAGTCTTTGCCCAGCCGGTGCTCTGATGTGGAGCAGGAATCCATGAAGGTCTGAGCTACCACAGATAGACAGGCGTCTGTGATGCTGCTCTTATGGATGTCAAACACAAACTGAGGGTTCTTGATCACATTCACCCAGAAACGCAACGGAAGGCTAAAAGATGGAGATGAAAAACACAAGTTAAGGACAGGCAGGGATAAATCCATTCCCACAGATTCATTTTCTTTAACTACAAGTCTTACCAGTTACTTTTCCACGTGTGACGGACGTCTGTGTCGTAAATACCGTGTCTGTCTGCCTGCTCATCCAGGAAGTCAAACATGTATTTGATGGCCAGAGGAAGCGTACTCCCTCGATGAACTGTGCTGAATAATGTCTCAAACAAATCATCCACAAATTTTTGTAGAGTTCCCTGAAAAAGGAGATAAAGAACACATGTTAAAAGCGTACACCATGGATTTCTTCCAGAACTGCCCTCTTTTTATCCCTCATACATCTGTTGAATGTTCTGACACAATGAAGCTGCCACAACCTTGCTTCACAGTGGAAATGATGTATCTTGTATATTTATTATTGTTCTTTTTTGTGTTTGTGTGCATCTAAGCCAGAAAAGACTTTTATTTTATTAATCCATTGTGACTGTAAAACATTCCTCATGTTTGCTGAGCTGAGGCTTTTACAGGACAGATGTGTTTGGGCTCATATTGACTCCGGTGCTGCAGCCATGCAACTTTATCAGCTACGTTAGTGATAAAGACAGCTGGCTGCTCCTAATTTTATTTAGGACATTCTGATTAAAGGGGCTTCATTATGATTTATAACTCTGAAAATATTTGAAAACCAAAGCCATTTTCCATCTTCACAATTATCCTTAACCTTGAGTTTTTCTATCATATTTAATCCCAACGATACGGATTAAGAGATGAAACATTTTACTACATTTATCAAACATGTATGTTTAAATGGAAGTGTGATAATGTACCTTTGTAGCTAGTAAGCGGGTTAGATAAATCTCAGACACCATCTTGCTGCCCCGATCTCCTTCCTTCTGGTCTCCATGTTCATGGTTCTTCACTAAATGCCACACCTTCACACCGCTTTCTAGGTCTGGCGTGATCATTGGGGCGCGAGACCTGAGGCTGTCTGGACTACCTGTGTAACGGAACGACGAGTCTGTCCGAGGTAGAGGAAAAAAAAGTCAGATGGAGAATTAGGAAGTGACTAAGAAACCTCAAGACCGAAGGTGTACAGATGAATATAGGGAAATCCTTGGGCATGAGGCTTTATTTGTTTACTTGAACAAATATTCCTTTTACAATATGGATCAACGTTTAACCTAACCTCAGAAAATAAACTAAAATTGTTGCAAATATTTTTAATAAAGTTTTTGGTGACCCATAACAAGTAAAAATAAAATATATAAGCTTAAGTAAAAATTATGAATTCAAATAATTCTTTAAATAAGTGAAGCCAAGGCATCTGGACAGCATCAGTTTGAGTCAACCAAGGCCTTATAACCTCATGGTGGCAACAGCTGGCACTTTACTATATTGAAAGGATTTAACAGCAAACAAATCCTCACAGGGTCGACTATCCGAGAGAGGAGCACTGGACACAATCCATGTAATAATGTTGGACACCAACAAAAAATTAACCTCTTTTCCAAACTGGATTAAAAGGTATTCAGAGGAAAAGTTATTTCATCCCAGATAAAGAATTTAACATTTAATCCAAATAAGTTTGTTTAAATAAAATCAAGTTAAGACCTTTTACATAAAACATGGTGGTGGTAGCATCATGCTGTGGGGCTGTTCTCTTTCAACTTTTGGTCTAATAAACCTCTATCAAATTTTAACTTGTTCAGCACAGATAATTCAACATTTAAACTTTTGTGCCTAATTCCCTTTAAGGATAATTGCAGGTTTCTTTTGCCTCAACAGATCATTACAAATCTCAAATTATTATATGACATTCACGTTCATAATAATATTATGTAAATTCAGAGTGAAAACAGTATTTCTGCAGCTTCTGTCATTCCTCATAACGCAAAGTAATTTTGCATGCATGTTGAAAAGAATGCTGCTTCCTACGTCTGCTGTTTATTCCCCATTTGGTTTCTTTTTCTCTGTCATAAACTATGAGATAATGATCATCTTTTATCCTCCTCATAACTTATTCTTTCCACTTATATAATCCTCGCCTCATAAGGGTTGTGCCTGGCTTCACTTAAAAGGCCTCATAATCTGCTTTTCCCCAAACACCATGTTTAAAAGAAATCTCTGTCACGCTCTCATCAACGCATCAAAAGATCCCTGATTTGTAAAGCACCGTCCTTCACCCATACATCCGACTCGTGCTTCCTCCTCGCACTCTCACTCCGAATGATGCCGGTTTTAGTTTCACTAATTAGTCAGCATCTACTCCAGGCAGCGGCGTCTCTGGAGATTCACGATCTGAGGATCCCGTTTGAGGATCTCTCTCACCTGGCTTCAAAGGCCGAGTAGAACAACAAAGCATTAGCTGCCATTTAAGCCCCCTATACCTTTCAAATGAGACCCTACCGCACCCCTGCAGTGGTCACTGGGGATGAAGAAGTTTGAATGCATTCACTGGGTGGATTGTGATCCTAAATCTAATCCTAATCCAGTCACTGACTTTCACTTCCGCACTATTCTCTAATGTTCTGCTTCCTCTCTATTCCTGTAGCCCTTTTTCTTAATAACTAAACAGTTATAGTTGTGACACATAATGTATTAAGATCCTAAAGTCTGAAAATTACATAAAATGAATCCATCTTCTGTTGAAAGCCTTAATGAAAGTCAGGCTCATACCAGGGAATTTGCCAGTCTTTTTCCTAATTAACACTGCCAGCAACAACAACAATAAAGATCTTTTAAGCAACCTTTAGAACGATAACTATCGTATCCTTCCTGTTCTAACTTTAATCTTCTATTTAAAAGAAAATAAGCAATAAGCAGTCTTTCTAAAGGTCACTTTAGATGAGGTCTGTTAATAAATGTCTTGCCTGTTCATTTCACACTAAATACTGAGCAAGCAAATGTATTGTTTTCCCCAGAGTTCACAGGTACCAACCCTCTCTGTTATTAGTAAATAAGCTTAATTGTTTGGAGGAATAAGGGTGTTCTTAGCTTGTTTTCTGTGTTAGACAGTTTGAAGGCAGACTTCAGCTCCTCTCCCCCGGTCCTCATAATTGGCCCTGCTTGCTTATCTTTGCTCTGTTTGTGTGAAGCATCATTCACACAGAATAATTAGCAATCATGAGTTGCAGGGTGCTGGTGCTGCGTCAGTTTGGCAATAGACCAAGATTTGGTACCAGACGGCCCAAAGTAAATAACACATCTGACAGTCTGAACGCATGCAATAACTGCAGCCGACGGTGGGTCCTGGTCGGTGTCATCAGAGCAGAAGAATTACTGAATTCAAGACCCAATGAAATAAAGAAAGACTGTAACACTTTATTATTATTAGGAGCGCTATCCTTTGCTGCAAAACATTATAGATAACTGTGATAAAATGTGTTTTACTTAGTTAATTCAATGTAGTCAAGGTCTTATGATTATTTTGTTGTTTAAAAAGGACAGAGGTTCACAATAACTACTGCAGCTACATATAATCACTTACATTTTATTAAGTAACATAACAGTAAAAAGTAGTCATCCAATAAATTACTCAAGTAAAAATAAAAATGTATTTGGTAAAAAGGCTACTTGAGTATTGAGTGATGGTTGGATACTAGCATTTAATTTAATGTTTAGGAATGATGCAGACAAACTTAATGTGCACAATCTGGTATTTGAAAGACTCAAATGCATAAAGAATACAGATAAATGTCATGAATACAGCATAACGTGGAAGAAATACTTTTACTACGTTTTATAAATCTTAGAAAATCAATCCTTACGGTGAGAACTGTATATATTTTAGGACAGGGTAAATAACTGATAATATCTACTGTTTACTGCATGTTTACCTGATCTTGCACTAGTTCAAAGTTCAAAGAGTAGTCAGAGATTTTACTCTAGAAGGACAAGCAATACTTATTAAGAATATTACTCAAGTAAAAATAAGAAGTACAGCATAGTAAAACTACTCGTAAAGTTACTTTTTTTATGTTAATCAAGCAAATATAACTAGTTCCTACCCAACTCTGCTTTAGAAGTAGTTTTTCTGTGCTGCATTCTTCTTACTTAACTTATGTAACATTTCTGGTTACTGTGTGACTTGAGCTGAATATCGCTTATAACAGATATCATTAGTGGAAATTCTTTAAAATATATACATTAATCAAAGTAAAGTTTGATTTTTTTAAGTGTTATGTACAGAAATAAAGCTTTGGAAAAGCACTCCTTCTGCAGGGAATAGTTATTTTGTAATCATGTCATTTATTTTCATGTTTCTATATATTTTATTCTTTGAAATAACAGAACTTGCACATAAAGTCTATCTGACTGCATCATTTCTATCATTAAATAAAATGTGATGATCCAAAAATTACTTGGATCATACACTTTTTTACTCTTACTCGAGTAGTTTCTTAAATGACAACTTTTTACTTCTATTACAGTAAAAAAAATGTTGAAGCAGTGTAATATTTGGGTACTTTACCCACCTCTTAAAAAGGAAGGAATCAAGGATCACATACAGCCCGACTAAATAAAGTCCATTTTTTAAATTAACTCCACTTTGTATCAGAAACTTGGAGGTGGAAATATTTCATCATCTCAACTTTTTCAAGCAACATCATAAAGAAGTATCTCATGAATGACAGGTGGTTACTTGAAATATCTTTGAAGTTGAGCTTTAGGAGCAGACTGGCCATTTTAAAAAACAGACACGCCTCTGATCTGCTGTTTTATTCCAGGGATCGAAGGGTTGGGACTGTTAAAGCTCCACTGAGACACAATCAAGGGCTTTGATTATTAGAAATCATCACTTTGAAGTGGATGAGGTTATGTTGAAGAATGTGGCGACTGTTTAATATTCACAAGTTATGGCTGTATTTTAAGAGCAGGTTAGATTAATCAACAACGTCTGCTGTTTTAAACTTTGTTTCAATTAAATCTTCCCATGCAGTTTGGATTAGATTTCTGCTTCTGATTTCACCGCACAGAAGCAATTTGTCTCCCTCAAACCTAAACTTAACTAAATATCCTGGATTGGTGTAGCTTATTCAAAATCCATCCCTTGCGCACAACCTTACAAAGTTTGAGCTAACTTAAGAAATAATGTGTGAAGGAATAAAAAACCCAAAATAAATCAAGATCAATGTTGCATTGGTCGAATATGTTTTTTAAAAACGTTTGTTTTTTCTCCTGGTAGATTACTGAAGGATTTAACATTTTCTTTGTTTGAACCAATAATTTAAATAAACTGCACTGTTTATAACTACCAACTGAAATTAACACAACTGGTGGTTTGGGTAGACTGCAGAAGGTTCCTTAAAATCTACATTCTTGGGGAGAAATAGTCCTAGTTGGAAGGTCTAAGGTGTATTAAAAACAACCAAATAAATCAACACTAGTTACTGGAAAAGCCTGTTGGACTGCAGACATTTTGACTCTAAAGCAAAGAAGAGTAAATGCTGACTTCTGCTGTCACCCCAAATGTTTCCTTCTTTCTTTTTCCTTCTTTCAGCATTTCAGAGGAACCCAAACATACTAATAAGAGTTAAAGCCACCATTGCTGTGGAACGAAAGCGGTGTGCTGACTCACCATATCTGCTGATGGAGGTACGGGTTATGCTCGCTGAGGAAGGGATGTTGTAAGATGAGGTCTGCTTGGGAACCAAAGCCACCACGCTTCGGTCTGAGACCTGAGTGAGGAAACACACAAGATGAAAAATGTTAGACTTCTAGAATATATTTAGACTCCAGAGGCATTTATTTTTTAAAGTAGGTAGACAGGTAATGGGAGTAGAGAAATGGGAGAGAAATGCAGCAAAGGTCACCAGGCTGGGACCTGCGACAGCCACCTTAAACGGGTCGCAGTCTTAACGCCTGCACCACCACTGCACCCAAATAAATGTCAGATACCTGAATGTCTATCTGCTATTTATTACTGGTAATAGTTATATGACTTCATACATTCTAGAGATATATATAATGCTTTGATTCAACACAATAACAAATGTCTATATGTATTAAAAGTCTTCTGACAAACATCATTTAAAAAAGCCCTCATTTCTTTTTGCTGATGCCTGTTGTTCTGTAACACGACCTCATCCCTTTATTTGTAGCAATACTGCAGCTGCATGATGGCTTTACTCAACATGACTTTCATTGTCAATCCTTTCAGAAGCCTTAGAAAGATGAGGTAAGCTTTGGAACTGCTAAATGATGCAAAGAGAGGGAGGAGATGAGGAACAAAAATAAGGATGCTGAATGTCTCATGTCGTTTACTTACCCCGCTAGCAGCAAATTGATGCTGCAAGTATATTAATAACAATAAAACAGCTCAGGCTGTTTTCAGGCACTCAGTTTGATTGTCTTGTCTCATGTGATTGATATTTGCAAAGACTTTTGGCTCGGTGTGTTCAGCTCCAGCCATCATTGAAAGGCTTGGGGTTAAGGAACACCCCACAGCACAAAATACCTTTAAAAACCACCTGAGGCACTGATTTTTACACAAGATCATTTCTCAGTGTAATTAATGAATGCTACCGCTGTTTGCAAACCAAAACATCTCTGCTTGAGAGATGTAAAGCGTAGCAAACAGAACTTACAGTTTTTCAGTGAGAACCAAAACAACAAAAGAGCACGTTGGCTGGCATTTCCAGCTCACCCCGAGGAGGGAATTCTGCTTCAGCCCCAGCAAAGACAACCTGATGAGCCTCCAGTAGAGAAATAAACAAAAGGCAAATAAATGTCAGACTCCTAAAGGCACAGCACAAAGAAACGATACAGTGGGAAAAAAAAACATATTCCGTAATATATTTCAGCAAAAATATCCTGGCTTTGGATATTGGTCATATTGGAAGTATTATCCTCGTGCTCGTATCCAGTCTGTTACTTTCGTCTCTTATTCTGAACCTTAACATTGTTTTGAAGTTAATCTATCCTCTGCTATTAGTTTCATGCAAATGTATTCAGGTATGAAGTTACTTGATCAAATGGATATGTTTGTCTATAACGCTGCATTGCTTCAGGTTATTTATTTCATTCTGTTCTGTTTCATCCTAAGGCCTAATATGACAGATATTCAAAAGTTATTCTTAATCTAACTGCATAAAATGATTCATATAAATTATAAATTAAAAAACAAAAAACAGGAGGAAATTTAACTCCAAATAGGAGCATTTTTGTGATGAAGAAGTAGACCTTCCTGTTATCAAATGATTTGATCCATTATCCCATCAATCAAAAATATTGCACTGTACAGGGTTTTTTGGCTTTTCAACTTAATCATCTGTGCTGTTTCCTATCAGATTCTACTCACCTTAACTTAATTTCTACAGTCTCTCTATCCCATAGCACGGTCCGATTGGCTGACAGTGCACAGACCAGCTCTAACACGGCATCAGGGCACACTTCCGTGAAGTTTTCACTGCTATTCCTGTGATACATTTTCTCCAGGGAGCATGAAATAGCTTCTCAGTACCCTCTTTTCCTTTTACATCTGCTCCCATCTCTCTGTCTCTCTCTCTTTCTTTATGCTTTTTATGGCTGAAAGGGAAGCCAGAGCAGAGATGGCTCCATGTGATAGAACTAAATGATTGAAGATGTGCAGATTCTCCCTTCAGGGATAATCCAGTGTGGGGCTGATAGTGGGCAGGTGTGATAAGGGCAGTAGGCTCCGCCTGTGATAAAACCTTCCATTAGACAGCGGTGAGTCGACCAGACAGCTGAGTGTGGTCATCTTCCTCCCTCCTGTTTTCTCTTAGATCATGATGCCTATCATTGGATTCAAAACTGCCCAGCAGTCTGGAATAAGACTAAAATGTTTCTGTCAAAATCAGAAGAGAGCCCCAAAGAAATGCTCTAAAGATTCAAAAATATGAAATATTTTATATTGAAGTTTAAGATTTAGTTTCGACTGTGTTAGCCTCTGATTGCAACAGCATGAAATTACCCAAACATGTCACCAAAAGGCTCCTATTCTCACCAGTTAAAACTATTCCAGATCAGCAACAGATTTTGAAAAACAGAAATTCATCAGCATCTGTTAAGTTTTGCTGTTGAAACAGACCAGAATGCCCTGAGAGATGTCTAAAGCTGAAGGACTCATCAGTTTCTCTGCTGCGTTTAATTAGCACCAATAAGCAAATACTCAAACCACCAGTTAAACAACAAATGTTGTAGCTCTGATCAGCAGTTACACTGAAAATACCCATTTATGAAGATGAAATCCTTTACCATGAGTTTGGATCTCGTATTCTATTTGAAATTCTATATGTTCTTTTTAGAATAATTTGGATTTTCCTTTGGGTTTCATGTGGTTTGTTTGTTGTTATACTTCCTATAGGTTCCTGTCCCACATTAAGTTCTAGAATCGATTCTTTTGTCACATCGACCCTGCATGTATCTTCAGTACACCTGGTCTATATGTTCATTATCCCTTTGGGTTTATAGTCATTTCTCTTATATTTTTTTTGTTTCTGAATAAGTCAGTTCTTTAATTATTCCATAGTGGTGTTTGTGGGTGACTTTAGTGCAATATTTCCCAAAATTTCATTTGTTCAGTGCTCTCTTTGCTTTTCAAAGAATGCTACACTTTCCCCCTTTTAACTCTTCCTATGTATAATTTCAAATAACAATAATGACCAAAGCTTAATCTTGGATATAAAAATCTATTTTAAAGCTACACATTATCACAAAGTGACAGTAGTGTTCTCTTAAAATACTAAAGTACAGACTAACTCCTGAGGGAGATGTTGAAGCAGTATGGCTCTGTTACAGACAGCTCTAGTGTCTCAGTCTGAAATGATTCTCAGCTGAACCCTAAACTCTAGCCTTTCACAGAGAGACTGGAGGCTTAATTCTATCACCTTTTTAAAATACCCAATACATAAAAAAAGAATTTCCAAGATGAATGTTGCGTCAACAGGCACGGCTGTTTTAAACAGTCAGGTTCTATAACGGGGAATGTGTGCTGTCTAAAAACTACAGCCAACAGGCTATGAGCTTCAAATACTACAATAGTTTGATTGGATCTACGACATCAACACAAGACATGTTGTATTATTGTAGCAACTATATCAATGAATGTTAATTTTTTCAAATGGAAGCAAATTGATCATGTCATGCCTTTATTTTTGTGTATTTTGTGAATGTACATTTCTGTGTAATTTTCACTTACACTAATGAACTTCTTCAAGCATGTGATTGATTTGCTATCCCTAGAAATTTCATTTGAATACATTTTACTAGACTATTAAACAAGAGCCTTTTAGGCTCTAAAAAGTATTACTTCACCTTGCATAGTGATCCAGAACTTTTTGTTTTACTAGAGGTATTATTATGAAGGGACACAGAGATTCATTTATTTGAGCTACTTTTCAAAGTGAGAAAGAAAGGAAAACACCATTCAAGAAAGAACAGTTTGCTCCGGTCTTCGGGAAATCACTGTAGAGTAGATAGGAACTGATCAATACCAGAGGCAGAAGAATTATTAAAAACCTGAAAACAAACAGCTTCATTTTAACCTAATTTCATCTTGTCATTAAATAATGAGCAGGATGGTAATGGATAGCAATATTTTTTTTCTCCCACCAAATAAATATTCTCAAATACAGGAAAACTTTAGAGATCATTCTTGCCCTTGTATGGCTCTGTTTGTAAAACAAGAAAAAGGTCTTACCACATAAAACAAAAACAAATCCTAGAATTTTATTCACCTCAGTTCTTGTTTATAGTTACAGATGCATGAGCTACAGGTCTGAACAAGCATTGTGTGAATATTTAAAGATACTTCAATATGCATCTATCTTTATGCAGGCAGGAAGAAAATGTAGAAACATTTAGAAGGCTGCTGTAGAAAGAGAGCTTGGTCCTCTGACTATGCATATTAAAGTGATGAATAAAGATTGTGAACTCATTTTCAGTTTGTACATTTTCAGTTTTTCATTTTAACGTAGTGGAAAGGTGTGCATTTCCACATCCAGGCTGTGTAAATCATTATTTCCAATGTGACAATGTAAACAACCAATGGCATTTCTTGGGTTTCCGGGAGTCCTATGAATTTTAATGCCACTGTCTAGTCCCGACGTTTCAGATACGGGAGAATTAGCAAATACTCAATGTGATGCTCAGACTACCATTGCATATTTCACCATTTCCCTTTTTACTTCTTCTTCCATTCTATTCTTCCAGCTTTCTTTCTCACACTTGGCTATAATGAGATGATCTCCCTTGTTTTTCTTTTATATGCAGCCACATGTGTTGTCACAGCTGCCAGTTCTGTACCGCGGTGTGTGGCACAAACAAGCCTGCACAAGGGGGCTATTGCCAACTCATTCAAACAGTAATGACATAAAAACATCTCTTCTTCCAACTCTGATCTGTTCCAGCACCAACTGTCCTGCTCCTCTTGTTTTCCTGCCACTACGCATCTTTGCAGCCTGCCTCTATCTTCTCTGCAGAGATGAACTCTTGGTCTTTATCGTGGGTGTTGTGGACCCTTAGATTCATGATCAATACCAGTCCTCTGATCTGCTATTTAGCAAGGGAATAAGTGAAGTGGCCACATGCTTGTTCTCTAGTGTCTCCCTTGGTTAACGATGGCAGATAGACTGCAAGGCAAAGAAGTGCAAAAAAACTACAACAGATAAGCCCATTATGTGTTGGAAGCACACACAGCTGCTTCATCAAGAGGAAACACGGCAGAAACCGAGATGAGGTGCCGGAAGAGGGGACTGAATAAAGGCAACAAAGAAAGACAAAGCAAAAAAAACCCATCTTGACCGAACAGATAGAACATATCCAGGTGGGGGGCCAAAGTGTTTAAGCTCCCATTTGGGAGAAAACAGGCGCTACCATTCCAACATTTGGATTGTTTAAAGAAATTAAAGCACAAAATACATGACAGGATGTGTCCAGATATCATAGAAGACAAGGAAAGAAAATAGATGTTTCATTTGGTGTCTTACTAAAAAAAAAACAAATAAAGAGACATTTTAAAGCAATGGAGGCAAAGACTGTTAAATCTTTAGAAATCATCTTTTGTTTTGCTGAAGCAAAAGACCAAAGCAACAAGGTCAAGCTAAGTTTTAGGAAATCCTTATTGAACTATTTGGTGGTTTTTTCATACATCTTTAATTCTAACAATATGCTATTAACTGAAAACCATAAAATGAGAGTACTTTTTACTGTGCTACAAATCAAACATTCAATAAATGATAAGTATAATTTAAAATACCAAAACATCATCATATTAATAATAAGACCAACCTAAAAAATAAGGGTTTATGCATCTCATATATCTGTCCAGATATCAAACCTTAATCCCCTTCAATTGTTTCCTTATCCACTTTAACTTTTCAGGCCTTAGTTTAACCACCTTAAGGGTTTAAATTTGATCTATAATGTCCAACAGGAACTTGATTCGTTTGCCTCGGCTGCCATTTTATAACTTACAAAATACATTAGTTTTACCCTTTAGGATTAATTGACTCCCATTCAAATAAGAGTCTCTGCCCCAGGAGGGAGGGTGCAGCTGTTAAATGGATATGTTGAATCTATGTGGTGAAAGGTGAAGCAGCTAAAGAGAAAACTGTAAATATGGCCAAAGTCTAAAAAACTGAAAGCAAAAAGGAAGGAGAAAATGAAGGGGCAGACAAAGGGGGAAAAAAGAACTTGTGTGTTGTCAAGTCCTGTGTGAAGGACACCATGATGTGTCCCGTCTTCTAATGACTCCCACATCTGCTAAGTAACTCCCACTGTTCCTGTGGGGCCAGAGTTCACATGAGCTCCCTGTTGCGAGGGCTTCAGTTTTGCCATCTCATCCTTTTTTTACTGGCGTCTCCTGGCTGTGCAGTATTGATCTCTGATTCAAACCAAAGCTGAGCCTCTGCCTCTGCTCCTTCAGCAGGTAGCCTTGAATCAAAGCTCACGCAGTCTTTTAGACAGATGGCACCCTTCGGCCAACTAATGACGAATGGCTGATCGGCCGCTGCAAAAGATTCATGACCTGTGGAGATGGCTGACTTCCTATCTCTTTCCCGTTTTTCTGTCTTTATTTCCCTTTAATAACTCCTCCTAACATGTGCTGTCTTCCATTGGAGCTTTCTGTCTTTCATCTGTCATATATTTACCTGAAAAATGAAGACCTCCTAGTTTTTTTTATTTTCCTTCTCTTTAGCTCACTTTTCTGTCTATTAAGCAGAGGGTGGAAAATGAACTTGTGCCCCTAAAGGAGGACAAATTGCTACTGGTGAAAGAATGAACAGCCAGGGATGGAGTGAGAAAGAGAGCGAAGTAGAGAGATGCCTTGCTCCTGTCGCCTTATCTTTCCAGGGAGGAGGGTGAAATGTCAGCTGTGATGCTGAGAATTCACCTCTTCTGCCACCTGTACAGTAATTGTCCTCTATTCTGTGAGTCACTTAGAGTGCACCAGCTATAAGCATGCAAATGAGAGATTGAAAATTGGGCTGCCTTAAAGTCAAGCGCTAGAAATATCAAAGTTTGCTGGTGTAGGTGGAAAAATTTCCATAATAAAACCCAAAGCACAAAATTGGACATTTCTTTACAAAAAAAGGAAATTTGACAGTAAATTGGATAAAAAAAAAAAACAGACAGAAGTAATCTAAGTGCTTACCTGGTAGTGCAAGAGTGTGTTAAGTCTTTTCCAGTCGTTTTCAATCTTAGTGGTGATGTCTTCATCCTGCAGCACAACCCGAGCCATTCGACCCTGACGCCACTCTGATGGTAAAAACAGGTACAAGTGCGACAAAAACACAATGAAGTAAGTTTCCATGGAGCTAAGGCTTTGCAAAAAAATAAACATCATACTATTAAAGACAAATGTATGTTAAATATATCAATCCGAGGTGTTGCGGATGCATATAATGAAAATCCAAATTTTAATTTTCTTAGTTTTTGTACCTTTATTGTGAAGGCACTTCCTGTAAAATTAATACTTCCAGCTTTCAGGAACAAACTTCCCAGCTCCTCCGTTTTTACACTCTATTTGAGCTCTTCATTACCTGACTTTTACAACACCTTCCCTCCCCTTGGTGGGGGAACTACTTATATTCTTGGGCTTGCTCCAGCTCCTTCCAGGAAAGGACAACTTTTGCCTTCCGATAAGCCATTGCAAGCTGTCGGTTCCCTGAAAAGCTGCAGCAGTTCAAACATCCTTCTGTATTTTTCTTTTTATCAGCAACACAACTTGGAAGGCATTCCTTTAATAGCTAGATGTCTTAAACTCCTGGAGAACTTTGAACAGCAGTGACTAGATTGAGGTTTGCCTGGCTAACTCCTAAACGACAAGATAAGACTAGACTGCTTCAAGACGCATAAAGAGGACGGTTTCTAGACACACACCAGACAAAAAAAATAGCAAGTCGTTTCTTTTTATGAACAAATAGAGTCAGTGCCAAGAAAGACTGGAACTAGTAAACAAAATTAGATATGGCATATCATTAGCGCTAAGCTAATAAATACCTGTGTCAACTCAGACAACAAATTTGACTGGAGACACAACTGTTAAAGGGAAAGAGCAGACCTTACTTCTTAAAGAGGCTGTGTTCCTTTAGTGTATGCAGCAAAGTACAGCACATTTCCTATAAATCTGTTGCAGAGAGTGTGATCTCCTCTGCCATTATCTGCTGCGTAACAGCAACAGAGGAAGTGAGTTAAAAAAAAGCTAAACAGGCTGATAAGAAGGCAGGTTCTGATCGAAGAACTCCTCTAGAACCACTAGAGATTATTACAGAAAGAAGAATTCTTCATAAAGTGGAAAACACTATGGACAACAGTGGGCATCCTCCTCAGAGGCCAGTTAAAAAAACAGCAGAGTGTCTTAATTCACAGGCTTCTTTAGATACAGTGCAAGAGAGATCGCTACAGAAGATCCTTTCAAAGAGTCTCAACAACTTTTATTTTTGCTTTAGGATCAATAAAATACTTTTAAACCGAACTGAACATGGTAAACATTTGTTATATTTAATTTAATTCAACATGTTTTCTTTGAATTCCTTGCAGGCAACTGTCTGCCACTCTCTTAACTAAAATGTTCAGAGGTGAATTTCCATTCAAAATGCTGTGAAATTCTTATCATAAAACAGCAACATATAAAACAAAGATATGCATTTGCAAAAGTTGATTTGCTTTAAAAATGAAAATGATAAAATTTAATCCGGATTTAGTTAAAACTAATTAACGAAATTGAAAAAAAAATCAGTTACTTTGTTTTATAGAAGGTGGATTGAAGGTTTTCTGTTTTTGTATGATTAACTGTGCAACAGAATATAAAAAAAAAATGAGATTTGACAGATTAAAGATGGCCATTTCATTTCTTTAGTATTATACCTGCTAAAAAAGAATAATTTGGGATAAAGAAAATCACATCTACCAAATGAGAAATCTTGGCTAGAAGCTCTTTTACCAAAGACGTTTTTAAACATAATACAAATATCGTCGGATTTACCAGACTTTTACAAATTTAAAGACAAGCTGAGCCGAACAACAAAAAGAAACTATGCAATATGTCAAAAAAAAAAAAAAAAACAGTAGGAATCAAATCTATGTTCAAGCACACAAATGAGGAAATATCTGCAGGATTCTTGTCTCTCCTCAGATGGATCGATATGAATCTTAATTTAACATTTCAAGAGAACATTTGAAAGATATTTAGGCAGCCTGCATGCCTTAATTGGTACATGTGTCACAAATACAGAGGTAGACATATCAGTGGGGGGAGGGAAAAAAAGATCGGATTGAGAAGGAAGCTCAGAGAAAAGTACTTCCTATAGATAAACAAAAAAGATAAAGAACCATAACAGATAAAACAGCAAGTAATATTGGAGGAGGGCAGTGGCTGAGGGGGTCACTGAGAAGTAATAAAATGATAATAGTATTTGCAGGGAGGTGGATGATCAATGTGGGCCTCGTACTGGGAGTGATCACTGATTTTCCCCTTGCTGGCTGGATTTTTATTGCTTTGTGTCTCTGCCAGATGACCACATGATGCCTCTGCCTGGCAAAACGTTGCCTCGAAGACATCTAAACTACGCTCCAATCTGGGTTATAAAGAAAAATGTACACCTGCAGACAGCCTCATGCAGATGCAATCACTTTCAAGCAATTATCAGATAGCAGTGTTGTAGAGACGTGTTTGAAATAAGCATGGAAGGAGGAAGTTATTGTTCTCTATGCTTATGTGAACTTCAAAGAAATTATGGCAATGGACCGTCTGATTGGAGGAAAGCAGAGCGAAGGATGGCAGTGGTAGACTGTGTGGGAGTGGAATTCAGTTCCAGGCAGAAGAGCCAGACGGTCGGCTCTTACCTGGACAGACACGTCACAGATGTAAAAACACGCATTAACAGATGAGGCCGACTCTCTATTTAAGTCTTTTGAGGCTTGTTGGCACCGCCAGGCGTGGGATGCCAGCCAGTCGGAGGGATGCTCCACACATCACCAGTCATTTTCTGTAAAGCAGCGCATCAAGACTGGCTGGGCTGCTGGATCACAGCGTTATCACACTGATGCACTGATAGGTGTTCTCTTATTAGTAGCCGACTCTCTAGGTGTGAAGGACTCTAAACCTGGTAGCTGTGTGTTTCAGTTCATGGGTGTGTTTGTTTCTGTACCTAGGTCCATGTCGACAGCCCGCGGGCGCAGAGAGTAGGGCATGTTCTTGTAAACGGCATCAAGTATCTTCTCTTTCACTTGTGTGATCGTGTCGCAGTTTAAAACCTTCACAGGAATCTCTGGACTGTTTTCGTTGTCTGGGTTTACACAGTTTAGGATCTGGATTATTAAATGAGAGAAAACACAGAGGAGGAGAGAGTGAGACAACATGTTGGTAAAAAGAAAAAAAAAAGCTGGAGGCCCCTTGTTTCTGACTGGTAGTGGGTCCAGCTTGAGGCTTTTCCCTCATTATAGTCGCCTTGGAGCATAGCAGGAGCTTTGAGAAACCATTTCCGCTCTTACTGGCATCCAAAAATCTAATTTCACACCTTCTGCGGGACACCAATTTCCAGCACTGCTGGGGTATTAGCACGTAATGAGCCAAATTCCCAGTCAGAGCAATCAGAGCATTGTCATGTCACATGCTGGTTGTGTGAGAGCCTTCCCTTTTCTGTCTGTTCATGTTATTAAGTGAGGAGAGGTTTGTCTACAACCACCTACCTTGATGTTAGACCAACAGGACATCCTGTTGGAGTAATGGCTATTTCTTTTCCAATGGTAGAGCAGTGAAACACAGGTGAATTGCTCTACAAAAGTATCCAAGCCCTTTGGATCTTTTCACACAAGCTGAGTATCTTAAGATTTACTGTGATTCACCAAATTAGTTACTTTTTACCCTTTAATGGCACTCTAAATCTCCAATGCTCTATTGGTATGGATGAATAGTATCAGTGAGCCTTTATTTCAAAGATGCTTGACTGGACTGTGCAGACTTTGACTAGACCATTCTATAGCTCATGCGTTGAACATTGAATTTGAACTTTTGTCATCTGGGAGACAATTTATGGTGCAGGAGGAACCTATATTAGAACTGCTCCATATTCTATTAAACTCCTAAACCAGAGGAAGAATAAATGAACTGATTCATCCAGATCAAATTTGAGTTTTAACAATGATGATGAATGTTCATGATATAATGTTGTAAGGAAGACATCTAACAGATTATGTAAACTACATCTCCATTTTGACGGACAATAAAGTTACATCTTATCTTATTTGGTTAAATCCATCTTTTCAGAAACACCGTCCAGCTTCTTGGGCCACCACTACATGCAACTATGGAAATGTAGGCTTTGGGGTGATGGTCAGCGATTGAGAAAATGCACAAACATTTTTCATGGACTGTACATAGACCAAAGAAACCTTTACTTTGGTCTCATCCTCCAAGGCTACTTTCTTGCTTCTTTATGTCTTTAAGTTCTTTTGGGCTTCTTTCAGAATTTTTTTTCTTCTCACCAATTTGTCATAGATCAATAGTCAGGTTCCTGCACCACAACTAACCTCAGCTGTAGAGTTCTAGCCTGGAACATGACTTATTAGTCTGGAAAGGAGTGGGTAGAGTCAGATTTCAAAGGAGTAACAGAGTCAGCAGAAACAATTTAGAACTAATCAGATGACTATGGATTTGACACAAATACTTTTTTTTGTTAAAGAAAAGCTCTTACAGCAGCCGGTTGTTGAAAGTTCAACAAAGTCATCAGCTCTTTCGGGTCAATAAAGGACGTTACTAAAACATTGCACTTTGCAGCTGCAATCTTGACTGTTATGGCTACAGAAAATGGTTGGTGCATTTTAAGCTCGCATCAATCACTGTGATTGGTCTGTTTTGGTCTGTATTGAGTCGTACCACACTGAATTACACCCTGTGTGAGTCGGTCAGGCTGGCCAGGCAACTATTTTAATTTTTTGCTGCATCTCAGATGTGTACTCTCCTTTCTCCGCTTGTAAGCTTAGGTTGAATAATCATGTCTTTGTATGTTTTTAGCAATGATAACTGTATTTATTTTTTTAGATTAAGGAATAAGCAGTGCTTTGTGAGGTCTTTTAAGTTTTTGAATTTTGGAGATACTGTTTTATAACCTAACTTTGCATCAAACCTCTCCACAACCTGGTTCCTGATACGTCTTCTTTGTTCTTTGGTTTTCATAATGCTCTTTTTATCCTAAAAATCCTTCAGCAAACATCTGCCAATTAGACAAATTTTAAAGATGACTTACTATCAAACAGTATCAACGTTTAGCACATTTTTCTGATGTTTCTTTTTAAAACAAACAAAAAAAACTATAATTTTTTACCAGCTTTACAATTATGTGCCACTTTGTGTTGGTCTTTGATATCAAATGTCAAGTTTCTGTCAAATGTAAAAAGATTTCCGATTTATCTAAAAAATAAAAAATGTGAACTAAATAAAAACCCTGATGGAGTTTTTATGTGTCCCTTATTAGAGCTGGACAATATTTCAATATCAATATATATATCTCGATATGGTTTATTTCAATATCGGTGTTTTCACTTTTACACACATTTCTGATATTTCAATACACGTTAGTCTATAAATACAGTGTTTGCCACTGACTGATGTTCCAAGTTTTGATGTATTTTTGTTTTCAAAGCTAATATTTCTTAAGTGTTATCTTGTAGAATTGTTATAAACTTTATAAATATTTATGGCTGTCTTTCTAAGGCTTTTATTTTTTCTACATTGAGATTGAACTTAGATGGGATCAACCCAAATAAGAAATCTATTGTGATACAAATTTTGGCCATATCGTCCAGCCCTGTCCACTATTTAAGACAAAATCAGCTCTGATCATCTGTCAGCTTGGTAGCTCCATGTTTGATCGTGTCTGCAAGGCTTTTGGCAAACTTCTTCCACGTCTGCTGGTGTGTGACGTACCAAGGTTTTGTACTCGATCTGCTGGCGGATGAGCTTGTCCTCGCTCAGGGAGTAGCGGGCCTCTCCGGTGATGGCGTCAATGGGCCCCTTTTCCATCTGCTGCTTGATGGCGCAGTACAGCATGAACAGCGGCTCCCCTGCACACTCCTGTGAACACAAACAAGCACACACAGACAGACAAACCCACAGGTTCACACATGACAGAGCACCAGGACATTAAAAAAACACAAAGCCAAATGAAACCTCATCACACTGAAAACACAAACTGTATAATCATGTGGTTAATCTTAGGGCTTTAATAAAACATAAAAAATATTTCTGTTTTAACATATATGAGCAGCACAGATTTGTGGGTGCACTAACCTTGAGGAATTTGTGAAGGAGGAAGGCGAACCAGTTTGTGAGCATCTTCTCAGCAACCGACTCTGTTCTGAAATTACATAAAGGAGAATAATAAAATGTGATAATTCTGGTCTCTTCATTTCGATAAGCAAAAACTCGCAGCATATATATTTCATATTTCATGAGACTGTGAGAAAAAAGCAAAAGGAGAACTCTGCGACATCTTGGACTATAGAGCCGTCTGCCTCTGGTTTTATTTGTATATTGCCTCCAACCTCGTGGTCACAGTGAGTAAGCAGAGCGAAGCCAACAGGGGGCATCTGTGCACGTGTGTTTGTGTGTGTATGAGATGGAGCAGGCACGCATGCAGTTGATTATTCATGTGCGGTGCAACACAGCAGGACATCAGCAGCTGTGACAAGCCTCAGCTGTTGAGAGAGACGAGAGCTGTCACAGCCAGGTAACGCCTGATCGCAGCCAAAACGATCTCTTCTCCTCTCATTTCCTCCCCTCCTCCTCCCCACCTCGCCTGCCCTTCCCAGTCAATCACAAATGGAGCTACAGCCTGCTGCTGGGCTTGATTGGGCATGAAAAAAAGACACACAGGAGTGCAATGACCTCCCACTATTCCTGCCATAAGAACGCAAGAAAACTTTGTACCCTTTTTTATGATTCACATCTCTTGCTCTAAATGCCAGACAAACATCTCTACCTCTGCCTCATTAGTAGCATCGTGAATCGCTAGAGAACAGGACTTAGAGAAAAAAAAATACAACAATTGTTAATGAGCAAGAAGCTTAGATGAAAGGCTTTATAATATTCACACAAAGTAGATGAGGTGAATAGCAATAATGAGCCGCTGACTCATTTTGTAAAAAGGCTTTAATGTCTTAACATTACTGAAAATCATAATAGGATTGAAATAAGATGCCAAGATATGCCATTGAGCTTGAAGCCAGGCAGGAGTACAGGTGTGATCTAGAAGGATAAAATCTGTTTTTCAATGCATCAAGATGAGGACATGGGGGATTCTGATTCGATTAAAATGCTAAAACTCGATTATCTTTGTGTTAATTTATGACCCAATTTGGAGGAACACAGAAGGGAGAGTGTGAACCTGTGTGGCAATCGGACAGTCGGTGGTATACAGATAAGGTCACATGACTGCACGGGACAACATTTTTTTTATTTGTGTTTCACAAAAGCCAGATTGTGCATGTAAAAAGAAATACATAAGCTAAAGAAGGTACTATGTACTGAATTTAGTTTCATTATTGCTTGTTGATTATTGTTTAGTTAATGGAAATTTGAAAAAAAAAAATGCTATTCAGAAATGAAACTTTGAAAAACTTCTTCATAAAAAGGGTTTTGAAAGAAAGTTGGCTGTTTTCTCAGAGATAATCTTTTTCCAAGTAACTATTTCAAGGCGTTGATTTTTCTTTTCAAACTTTTTTTTGAAAATTTTTCTTTTTTTACTGGATATATATTTTCACACTTTATTTTTTCGATTTTCTCCTTTTCAGACTGAGTTGCTGAATTGCATTCTTTTCAAATTGTGTTTCACAAATCACATTTACTTCACTTCAAGCCCAATACAAACACTAAATAAACGATTAACCCAAGACAATGTTGCTAATGTTCATGCAATAAAAATGCATCTTCACTCCTCACTCCAAAGGAAAATCCACCCTCAAAAATCAAAAGAATGTGATCTATAAAAAGCAATTTGAAAAAAAAAATACAATTTGTAAAACTCAAACAGAAAAAGAAACATTTGAAAAGAAATTCAATAAAAAATATTTAAAATAAAATATGGTAAAATCAAAAAGCTAAAATCAAAATAGTTTTTGATTAAGATATTTTTCAAACTTTTATTTCTGAAATGCATTTTTGTAATTTACAAAACATATTCTTTGCTTGTAACAATAATTGAACAAAATTCATTCCATGAGGTACTGGAAGATTCAATGAGCATTAAATCACAAAGCAAAAAAGAAAAAACAAAGTCATCAAGCAAACAACACATTGTTTTGGTCCCAAAGATGATTTATCTGTTGGCTGCAAGCAGTGTGGTCCACACCAAAATTACTGGTATTTCTTCTCCCTGCTCGAATGCAACAGATGCATACAAGTTGACAAACCATGATAAAGTGTATCTGCTTCGCTTTAGACTGTGACGACTTGTAATTGCCACCTGGTTGCAAGTGATCCCTGCTATAACGCTCTGTATGTGACTGCAGCCAATTTCCCAGACAATGCATTAAAAAACCCAACCCTTTATGCAGCAGTAAATTACTGTGATTACTCTGGTGGATATGACAGGGGACCCGGCATTGACCTGCGGATTATCACAAATCGAAGCAACCAGGTATTAAAGGCAAGCTAGAAGGCTTCCTTTTCCTCAACAATGTGGGGAATGATTATACCTGAACTGAGATTACTACTGTTATTGGATATAATTGTGTTAAGTCATGTTTAAGGTCTGAAAGCTGGAGTCTAGAGCTGAAGAAAAAGCACCAGAAGGATTTCCAGAGTCAGGGAGGTCAAGCAGCTAATAATTTGGTTATTGAGATGAGGAAGAGTGGCAGGTATTCTCAGAGTCTCATTAAAACATGGGAGATTGAGGATTTTACTTCCGTTTCATTTGAAAACATAAATTCCGCCCCTCCCCCTACAAGCTGTAGGAGGGAACACTGGGGTTATATTTTGTTTTGAAAGATGTGAGGCTGTCTAAGCATTGGTGATGTCTCCCACAGCCAGAGGCTATTCCCCTGTGATCAAATCTGTTGGCCAGTCAATTGGCAGCTCGCTAAGAGGGGAACAGGATGACAGCCCATTAAGTGTGATGTTTCACCAGGGAGGGGGGCAGGGTTGCCTAAAGGTGTAGGTAAGTCCACTCATCTTAATGGATGAAAGTATAAAAACACCTGACAGGCTGAATAATGAATAATAACAAAAAGTTCTCTCTTCTAACGATCAGATATACGCTTAAGAGGTGTACTTATTCTAAAAACAATTTATTTTATTTTTCTAAGTGGTGTTATGACAAACCATGGGCGCAAAAGTTCAAACTCTTGGATTCAGCCTTTTTGCAATAATCAAAGAGCTTCTTGCATATTTGTGGTTGGATATTTGACCACTTGTCTTAAAGAGACATTTGAGACATTTTATACATTTTTACAGAAAAATATCATTAAAATAGCCCTTTTTTTACCCTTTACAACTAAAACATCCTTTGATGAGTAGACTGTCACCTCAGTAGTTCAGCTCCGATGCATTATAACCCTGTAGCCTATTTTCCTGAATGTATTTTGGGTCAGAAATTCCGGCGCTGCTCCGCGGATGTCACATCAAGAGCGTCCATGTTAAATGGGTCCAACCTACTAAACAATCAAAGCGTTATATCCAAGATATGTTTTCTGGACACTCAGAAGTGACTGTTCAGCAAAGAAGCAAAGTTAATTAAACATAATTCACAAAAATTCAACAGGCTTAAGATCGGAGACCAGCAGTATAATGTTATGCTAATTTATCCACTCCGAGAGCAGTTTTCAAGTGTGTTTAGAATATTGTCCAGTTCAGACAACAATACTTTTTTGACTTGAGAAAAATGTCAAGGAATTCGAGGTAGTCCTCTAAACTATCACATTTGCAAAATGGGACAAAATATCTGAAAGCAAAACATTCAACAGCATGACGCTACCACCCCCATGCTTGAAAGTTGTATTGTGTTCTTAGGGTTGAAAGCCTGACATTTCAAGAAACTACTTGTTCTGTCAACACAACTCAGTCAGTCTCATCCAACTACAAACAAATCCTCTTTAGGATATTTTGCCTGTTCAGCAGTTCCATGATTTAATAAGCTAAAGGTGTTGGTTTGTATGGTACTTTGTGAGTCCACCCACATCTATCAAAGAGTGGGCAGTGATACTGGAAGTACAGCTTAGCATTAGGTGCTTCAAACAGCATACTGGTTCCTAACACAAACCAATCAGGCTTTTGGAAAATCCTTCAGAAAAATATGACTTTTGGACAAGCCTTAAAAGCTGAGACTGTGCTAAGAAGTAATCCAATATAAACACCACCAGTTCTTCCAAGTAGAGTTTTAAGAAATATAAAAGTACACAACAAAAGCACGATCACTCTGCCGCTGTCTAAGAAACCTTTAAACATGTAAGAGTCAGGGTTTATTATTCAGTTTAAAATATTGACTTTGTGTAGATCTCACTATGGTTTTCAGCTGAACTGTACATTCATGTATAAACTCCCAGGTAAGGGTATTTGGAAATGGACAAAGAAACTTGTACAGAGAGTATTCAGAGGACCAGAATGCTGCATGATAATGTGCTGCACAGAAAACCGTCTGTGTTTGAAAACATCTAAAGCAGCCATTAGAGCCTCAGGCTGTGTTTTCATGCCGAACACGCCTTAATTTATTGTGAATCTTTCTGGACAATGCCTCAAATCCCTCTGTAATCACCCTCCTTCCTCTACAAGGATTTACCCCCCAACCCTCACTGCTACACTTACTGTGCTGCCCCCTCCCATTCCTGCTTTTATGAGACTTGTGTGTGTTAGAAGTTAATGGAACCTATTAAGCATTTTAATAAGCTCAGCAAGTCTCGAAGAAGGAAGTCAAATAAAGCCTTTTGTGCGGGGGCTGCGCTGACTCCCCCTTAATATCTCTTCTCTTGAATGTCGGCAGGGAGAAGCACTTTGTTCTCCTCCCTCTACTCTCCTTCTTGTCCTCCTCATTTTCCTCTGCTTCCTTCTCTCTGTTAATTGAGTTTCATTAATGAACATCAGGATTTCATTATGCCACAAAGTGTTTAAGAGCAGACCCCATCTCGGATTTCCTAATGGTCGAGAGGGTGCATGGGCGAATGTTTTAGCGGCGTCTGAAATGTCTCGGAGTGAAACTAATGCTAAAAACAATACTCATGCTCTGAATAACGCTGGAAACCACAGTGTTGCACGGAAGGAAATCTCATTATGAAAATGCTGAGAAGAAAAAAAACAAGACAAGATTGAGGAGTCTCAAGGTGATGGAGGAAGTGCTCTGTCCTTCCATTTAAAGAACATGAGCAAGACAAAGAAACTAAGAAGCTAAGACGATAAGAGAAACAGAAGGTAGATCTTAACAGAAAAAGGAAGCAATTATTCCGGTAGGTTTTTCAACGTTTGCATTATGTAATAAGCAGAATACCAGTAACAAAAGACATGGAAGATGTATGATATGTATTAGGAGAGGAAAGAAAGACGACATTTTGAACAGTATATTAAATCCAAACATCATACAGTGCCGGGTGTTGCATCGATTCTCCTTAAAGCAATAACGACTGAGAAAAATCAATCACAAAGCTTAGATGCTGCCTTCAAAAGGCTTTTATTACAATGAAAGTGTTGCTAAACTAAAATCCATTTTCTACACTTCCAAAGCCTTCGAATCCTAAAAGATTCCTTAAAAAAACTTATCTTTAGAAAAAATCAGAATGAACTTAATGGACTGGAGGTATCATCTCCTTGTAGGGAAAGTGTTGGATAAATCATATGATTCAGATATATTTTTAATTGTATGCTGTTGGATGAAGATGAAACCAAACACTGAATAGGAAGAGCAAATAGATTAAAACCATTTTTTTCCCCTCTAAGGCATTGAAACACAAACAGCTCTCCTTTTGACACTCACCATGCTGTTTTCTGTGCAAGTTCCTTTTGTTATAATCAGATCATATTTAATTTGGTTGGTAAATTTAGAAAATATACACAGAACCCCAAATTGCAAATATTTAAATTTAGCATTTTCTATACTTGTGCCTCACCACGGTGCATATATACTAGATTATTTTGCTTTGCAGCAAGAAGATTAGGTCCTGGGTTTGAATGGTTAAAGGGTCTTTCTGCATCAAGTTAGAAAAACAGGCCTGGTAAGAGAAGTATGAAGCAGATAAAAGGCCAAGAGAACCAGTTGTTCTGTTGTGAACTTGTGGAGAGAAAGCTAAAAAAATGTCCTATGTTCAGTTTGCTAAAGACCATGAAAGGCCCCAGAAAACATGTGGAACAAGAATTTCTGGTCAGATAAAGAGCTCATTAATATTTGATGCGCTTACAATCTGGGCGGAAAAATATAAAGTAAAGTTTTTCATAATATCCGTACTTGTATTTCAAATGAGTAAATTATGAAGTGATGTTTAGTTGTATAAAATAAAATCCCACACGTGCAAAACCGATTTGAGCTGCTGTGTAAAATTTTCCCCTGTAGAGTTTTTTCAAATACACAATATTGCATTACATGTTTGAAGTTGTCTTCAACCAAATCTCTAACTACAATTACAAGTCAGTGAACACAACCTTGAGAATTTGCTGCTGTGCTCACTCAACTCTTGTCTACCAGACGCGCAGCTCTATCCCTTCACTTCAAGGGGCCAAGGGGGCGTGTTCAGCACAAACGCCAAGCTGTAGACACCACACTACGGGAGGGAGTAGAAAACCCAGTCATTTACAACTTTTTTAAAGCTTCTTCACCCTGTCCAAGAGCGACAGTCCTTTCTTTCCAGGAATCTTTTCACAGTCTGTTGATAGTGGTGATATTTATGGGTAAAATCACTGCATGTCTCTGGATGTCTACTTTTGCATTTGTCTATAGTTACAAATTCCCCTAGGTGTGGGCTGAGACTGCACGGATACCACACAGAGGGGCATAGCTGCGGTCCTGCAGATTTTAGATGTTTCCTTCCCTCAGCACAGCTGAATCAGAGTTCAGCAAAAGGCTTTTAATCAGCTATCAATGAAAATCAGCTGTGCCTTCCAGGGCGGACTCTGAGCAGGCTTGGCCTCGATGAAAAACAATATATGTCAAAAATTAACATTACAGTTAACACTAAATGCGGTGATGATTATTTTTACGTTTATCAGGTAGAACTTACAGACCACAGATTTTTTTAAGATGGTTTAGAAAAAAACAACCTTCAAACAAATCTGTTTCTTCTGGTGTAAAATCAGGCTTAGAGTAAATAATAACTTTTTCACGTTGCTTTCCTTTAATATCTTTTGTTCTATTTGACAAATTTAAACAATTATTTAAAAATAGTCTTTTGTATTCTCTCAGGTTAACTTTGTCTGCTATTGAAATTTGTTTGATGGTCTCATGAATGCAAGTGTCAATAAAAAGGAAATGTATTCAAAGAAACTAAAAAGGGTTCAAACTAATATTTAACATCACATAAAGGTGAAAACCCCGAATAAAACAGACAAACAAACCCTTTGATGACAGATTCAGTTTGATTTTCATCACAGATGAGTGTATTTTTCTGCTGGATAAATGTGTGTACATCAGTTGTCTGGCTCAACAGTCGGCATTTCTCTAAAGACGTGATAAAGACGACGACGATGGCAGAGCGACACAAGCCATATCAGATTGGTAATCCCTTGAATTTCTCACTAAAAATGAGAGTAATGTAACAAACTATGGGACATTAGGCCCTGCAGGCAGCAATAGAGGAAACATGAGGTTTGTGTACCACTGGGTTTCTAATGAGCTGGGATAATGAAAACTTAGAGGTGACGTGAGATCCTGCTGTCATGTGAAATAACTTTATCTGGGTCGTTTGAAGCTTTGCTGCTTTTGTTCGCCCCCTTTGTTTATAAGCAATGCTTTTTTTGCCTCCTAGCTATTTGCTCTGACAAATATTGTTGATTTATCAAATACAGACAATAAAGGAATACTAGAGCAAACATGCTGTCTTAAACTATAGCATCAGCCTGCCGTCACTGTCTCATCTTGTTAGTCATGTAAACATAATCAACATCGAACATAACAGTTGGACTTGATATGTCGGCATGTGTTTGGTGTATATCTTTTCAGCTGACAATTCTTCGCCCGTCCGTTCCCATCTAAAGAGCTAACAAAGGCAGCAGAGGACACTGAGAAAAGGACAAGCGGGGTGTTTAAAATTTTAATACATCATCCCAACTACAGAGCAGCACGATGAACATTGGATACACAAAGAGAGAGAAGGAGTTAAGTTGAGCTAGATCTGAATGTTTTATAAGAAGCTGGAGCCTGGAGCATAAGTGAGACTGGCATTAAGAGCGAGCAGTGGGACAGACAGAAACAGAGAGAATGTAGAGAATTCAGATGTTTCCTCTGATGTAAATATTACATGTCATTTATCTTGGCAAAGATGTACAATAGCTCTTATTACAAACCCTTTTTGGTTAGATGTCTCTCCTTGGGAAAATCATAATGCATAAAAAGGGTGAGGAACATGCAGCTATAAATGAATCCTCATCTATCTGTCAATACGGATCAACATCTTCCTACTCCTCTTCACTTTTTCCCACGATTTTGAATGAGGACTCTGTATTTGGTGTCTGCATAACGAACTGCACATGAGGCAGGATCCGTAATAGTTTCAGTGTGCTCATTTTTACCTGAATGAGACATTGGAAACCGTTACGTAATGCAAACTAATTATAAAGGATTATAACACTTGATAGATATAATTGTAAACGAATACAAAAAGGCTCTTATCTAATTTTGTTCTTTATTGTAATTGGTTGCATTTCCTTCTTGAACAATCTTAAAGTTCTAATAAAACACACAAAAAATGAAAGAATAGCTTTTTTTTGTTAACTTTAATCCCTTTAAAGGTGATGTTTTATAAAGCGGAGAAAAGAACAAATAAATAAGAAATGTCTGTACCTGCGCAGCAGCAGTTTGGGGTGATTCTTGCTCTCCAGGTTACGATCAATGAGGTCAGAAAGCAGGTGTTTGAGAACATCGGTGGCGTACTCCAGACGCCCCTGCAGAGCCGTCATGATGAGGGAAGCCACGTTGCCGCGGTCTCTCATGGAGAAAGAGCGTTGCATCTCAAGCGTTCGTATGAAGGTGAGCAGAAACACTTTGTTGTTGATGAGCTGACCAAACAGCTTCAGGGCTTTCTCCACGTTCTGCTGGCCATTGCCCGACACCTGGAGAGAAAGGAGGAGACACTATGGGCCTGATCTTCAGAAGGTTTGTTTGTCTTGAAACAGGTGAAAAGGAGTTTATACGCAGATCTTCAGAGAAGGTGCAAAGTGATTTGAGTTTGGAATTCAGCAAGACAGTGTGTGCAAACCATTTCTTGCATGTTTTCATTAATTCAAGACTTTCAGTACTTCTGAAAGTCAGGTGCAAACTCACACATAAAAAAATCTGCATCCATTGTTGCAACAAAGGATGGAGAAAGATTTAGTGCTTATGTAAACGTCTACAGGCCAGTAGAGATCCAGTGGAGTGACAGACAATCCTTATATAGTTAAACCAAATCTAAAAATAAGGACTGAACCTAAATATTGTGGCTTGTTTATTAAAAATAGAATATCAAAAGAGCCTGAAAAGAGACGTGAGGGGGTAAGGATGGGGATTGCACAATTTTTTGTAACTGTCATCAGTCAAAAAAAGTGTCTTAGTCTTATTAAACAAGATTCTTTTCTCCATTATTTAATAAAACATAGCTGTGCTTAGTGCCTGGTTACGATTTTTTTTGTAGCATTTTCTGCAGCATTTTGGGATAAGATGCAGTATAAATAGGATTTAGTATAATTTTTATGATTATTTAACAGCATTATTATTTCCTCCATCTCCATGGCTTTGAACCCTCATCTTTATTTTTACAGCTGCTCTCAAACTGTTAGTAGAAAACGCAGTTGACTCATTCTAGAACCAATTCTGGAACCAAGTGTACACATCTTAACATTTGCGGAGCACTTTTTGTAGATCTCCTGCAACTCCTCTACTTACAATGAGTACTAAAGAAAACTGGTGCAATTTAGTGCTTCTTATTGGGAATCTTTAAAGACCAGTGTGTGTATTCTAATTAGCACCAAACATTACCTTCATGCACTTTGTTAATAGAACAAACCTTTCTGAACCATCATGCTCCTCACGGTTTATTGTGACCTTGACTCAACCAAGACATTTTCATAAGTCATTACTGCTATTTTCTTCAGGCAGGCAGACTCTTAATCATGGTGGGTAACGGAGAAGATCCTAATCAATTATTGACCAGAGAATAAAAATAACTCCCTTTTCAACAACTTTGGAAAAATAATTTGGCTCCTTCTGATAGAGAAGTCTGGCTTCTTTCTAAAGGATGAGATTCCTGATCCAATTACTGAACTGATTTTTCAAGTTCATCATCATTTCAGGCAGAAATTGCCCCTGAACCAGTTTTCTGTTTTGTTTCTTGAGTAAAGCCATTATTTCCTGATAACAACTATGTGCACATCTTTGTTTAAAGTCTATGAAACTTTTCTTTGATTGGATAAACTTTTAGTTGCTCCCAGTTTTTATTGATATATTTCTTTGAATAACTGCATGTACTCCTTTTTCTCTTTTCCTTTTTTAAAAAAAATAAAAATAAAAGTACTTCTGTCATTTCTGCTTCTCTGGACGTTTTGGTTCTGTTCAACTTTTCAAGTTTGGGTTCTCGGCTTTGCTTTGATTCTCATCCTGTGTTGATGTTAAATTTTTTATCTTTTTTTTGAATAACTTCTTAGTTTACTCTTCCCAGATGTTTGTTTTCTCATTCCTGTTATTAATTTAATCTGTGCTTTAATTATTCATATTTATGGTTTTCTGTTATCTTCAGATTATCTTTTCCCATTGCAGATTAGTTATCTAAATTCTCCAGCCCCTTCCTCATCCTCTAGTTTTCCTTTTTGACCATTTTGTTTCTTACACATTAGTTTTTTCCCCTCTTGTGTCACAATAGTTCTTCTGAGCGCTACTGTATTTCTCTGGTTACTCTTTGTTGCCCCCTAGTGCCGCTCTTCTTCCCCCCTGGCTCTCTTCTAGCTACTTCTGTCATCATCTGCTCCCACTTAGCTGATAACTCCATTCACTGTGTCTCCCCCATATACAGTATACTCCTCTGCAAATTTCTCGCTGGATTCTCTTCATTCCTCATGTATGTTTCTCCTGAGCTTCTCCTAGTTTTGGTTCCTGAGTTCCCTGCCTGTTATTTCTGGATTTACGCTTCTGTTACCATTTACCCCATCATTAAATCTGGAAGTAACCAAATCTACCTTTTGTCTCTGCATTTGGGTCCTCTACAAAATCCACTAACCCTGACAGCTTCTCTGTTTAACTTCTTTTCTTTCCTAGATAACACCGTTATCTGATTATTTGAATGCTCTCCTTTTCCCATTCACATAGAAGGTGCTCTTGGACTATTTTTTCTCTCTTTTTCTGTCTCTCAAGTCTGAGTACCCAGCTAGCTGCCAAAAACAACCACAGTTGCTAAAGGTTACTTTCGGTTAAAAGGGAGTTGTACTGTCAACATGCTTCTTTAAAAACAGAGACTGAGTCTTTAAATAGAAACCTGTCTACAACCTGGAATCAAAAGTTTAACAAAGTTTGACTGGATCTTCATTTCGTGCCTTGAGCTATCGAATGATGTTAGATATATGAACTAAACAGCATATTATATAACAGAACTAAATAAAAGAGATACAAATACTGTTACTGAATTTCAAAATACCATCCTTGTATTAAAAGACAATATAAATATTAAGTATCTCTGGTTTAATATCTTCTCAAACTGCTACATAAACGTTGACAGTAAGATTACATAATTTACTTGAACTGATTGTGGACCTCCTGGCAGTGTCCTTGTTTAAAGACTCTGCATCACATCACACTAAATTAGATCCAGTGGAAAAAAAAACAGGAAACCAAAGTAATTTCTTTGCACTGCCATCGCCGTGTGAGGAGTAAAAAGTATTAAGCGGGCAGTTTTTATCTTAGTGGAAGAGGCCACACTCCTGCTTGAGAAGTGGGAATTATTCACTTCATTACCCCTCATACTGCAGCCACTGGTGGATGAAATAGCAATGTGCTGGGACCCTGTTTTCCATGAGGGAACCTTCATGTGAGGTACATATATATATGTGTGTGTGTGTATTCAAGCCTGCATGACTGACTAAGCATACATGTGAGACTGCAGAGTAGGAAGTAGGGTATCCTTTCTCCCACTGAGCAATTCGGTGGTTATAGCGGTTACGCTACAGCAGGGACGGTGACATAAGACACACTCTGCAGCTCTCCTTGTTTCTTTTAACCTCTCTCTAACCCTCCTTTGACCATTCTTAATGCATTAGCTGCTTTAGTGTCTCAGTTATCTTTCTTTCTGCTGCTTCCTCACTCTCCACAGTTTGTTACCTCCAGTTCTCTGAGGACGGGATGATCCTCAATGCCGGGGAACAGGACTCTCATGGCATATGTTCTGTAGTCCAGATGGGGGATACCAGCTCTGTCGAGGTCACTGGTAAGCTCATTGATGTCGGTCTGCAACTCTGCAAAAGCTGTAAGGGAAAGAAAAAACCAGAACTGAGGGCAGTTGGAAAAATACATAAGAAATGCATCTCAGATATAAAACTGCTCTTTAAACCCCAAGGAGCAAATAAGAGAATCCTTCTTATCTTTATGGTGTTTACTGCACACATGATGAGGAGAAAGCTTAAGATCATCCTCACATCAGAGGCTTTTCACAACTCTCTCTTAAAGAAAAGTGGACTTTCTCACAAACACACACATACACATCAATTTTTTCTGCTTATTTTTTTATCTCCCAGTTGGTAAATTGGCTGTAGCAAAGGCCAAAAAGATTGTGCCAGCTCAGTGTGGGGCTGCAGGTGAGCTCCAGTTAATTGGCTCCATCCTGACTCAGTGTGGTTGAGGCCCACGGCTCTGTTGCTTGTCTGGGCTGCCCTAGGGGAGCCTCCCCGCTCGTAGCCTATCACATGAACAGCAGCGGTCCCCTAACACCCCTCTCTAAACCCTGCTATACAATCTTAGTCCTGGTTTCCTGGCCTCACAGTACCCCTGCGACTTGTAGCAACTTGCAGCAGAACCCAGGCACCTATCTAAATCCAGCCTGTAAGGCAAGATTCTCCTGGTCGCTTAATGGTTAAAACATTAATCTTCTGCCTTCCCAAGGCTGCCGGTGTGATTCTCTCTGTTTGCCTACTGCGTGTTTAGCTGCCTGTCTGTCATTTCACAGTTCCCTGCCTTTTTTTTCACAGCTTAATAACACTGGGAAAGCTGATCAGTGGCGGCTGGAGGGGACGGCTAACAAGGTCCTCTGTAGTTGATGAAATCCTCTGAAGAGTGAAAGACATTGAGCTAATTTTGCCATTTTAATGACTGGCTTTACTGACCCGTCGATCACTGATTGTTTGGTGCTTGTTAGAAGTGATAACTGTTGGTCAGGCTAAGGTGATTAAAAGTACTCCCTACTTGTAAAGAGTCAAAGTTCAGGTTTAATCAATAGGATGTGTTTTTATCCGGAAAAAAACTCCAGAGAGAGTTATTTGGAGAATTTAGATTCTGATAATAGAGACACTAACGACCAAAGTCGTTTCCCAGCCCTTTGGATTATTGGATAAATGAAGTACAATTTTAATTAGCAAAGGTGAGAGGTCAGCCTTATCTGGCTAAATAGATTTCAAGGAAATATTAAGAGAAGTTACGTACTGTCATATCAAGCCTTCAGAATATATTACATACAAAACAAAACCTTGATACCACTGATAAACAAAGAGTTTAGTCCAGTACTTTGGATGTAGCCCAAAAAAAATTGACTAACTTTTTCATTTATCATCTAGTCAGAGTTACTCTCACTTATTTAAGCCACACTGGCTAGTTTTCAGAATAAGATGTTCTAAATGCTACCATCCAGTGTTGGGGAGAGCAGCCAACCCAGGATTGTGGTCAAGTAAGGGTAGCACTACTTCATCATATTTTACTCAAATGGAGAAATCTAAGATATCACTCAAGAGTGAAACGGTAATGGGTAAAAAGATACAAGTACTGAGGAACTGAGATTTTTGCAACTCATTATTAAGATTTGATTTTACATTTTAAAGATGACATCAAGTTACGCAAAATATTAAGTCATATGCAAGCTGTGGTGTTTCAAAGTATGAGATAAAAAATAACTATACAAGCCAGCAATAACACAATAAAAATTTTAAGTAGAAGGATCATATAGTTTACATTAATAAACTATGGAATAGATGGTACTCAAGTAAATGTATGTAGTTACTCCTCACCCCCGTCGTTGTCTGATTTACTGCTTCAGTAGAGGGGTCACAGGGAGTGCTAACTAACTAAATCTATTGGTCAGGATGACTCACTGAACTGGATTTGAAGATAATTTAACTGCATTCATTTGTGCAAACAGACCGGCAGTAAATTACTGTACATTATGCTTGAAAACATATTCGTACTTGTTATGTGATTACTCTAACAAGTGAGTGGAATAAATAGCGCTGCCCAGCACCATTTATAGTCATGTTATTGAGCAGATAGTTTAATCATGTTCTATACTGTAATTAGAGAATGAAAGGCATAAAATATCCATGATTATTCGATGTCTAAAATCAGACCCTCACTCTGCCTCCATGCAGACTGTCCTGGTGTGACACTGACCTTCTTTGCACTCCAAGGCAACACGCGACTCCAGGTTGTCCATTTGCATTTGCAGGCGCTTCAGGGTGAGATCGTTTTCCCGTGATTTCCGCTTGTAGGCGATGAGTACGAGGATGACGATGATGAGGAGGAGACCTCCACCTGCTGCGATGCTAACAATGGCGGGGAGGGTCAGGAGGCTGTCAGACATAATGTGCACGGCTCCGGGTGACACATGGAGGCCCCCGACTTGAACCTACCAGAGAAGTTGTACAGAGAACGAGATTAAGAATTATATTTGACAAAGATGTTATTCGTATATCTTGGAGAAACTTTAACTGTTTTCTTTCTTTTATTTTCTGTACGCCGCAGGAACACATCAGGAACCCAAATCTTTTTAAAGCCAAAGTTAGTATTGTTGCCTCAAATTGACGCTGAGTGTAAACACACGGCTACCTGTGTGCCGTTGTTGAGAGCGAATTAGTGTGGGGCATGCACTCAATAACGGAGCAAGCAAGTAAAAATAATTGCTGCAGTTTTAGTCGGAACTTTTGGACAGCAGGAGCTGCCCTCCCTTTTGACCTCATTCCCGCAGCTGAATGAGCAATGATGTGAACACAAATAATAGAGTGTAAAGGCCAGACGCTGAGGAAAAAAAACACAAATTCAAGGATAAATGGAAAGTGAGTTTTAAAGAAAGATAAAAACACAGAGTTTCAAAGCAGAAGTAAAACACAGAAATACTGACCACAACTTTGTATTGGCCGGTGAGGTTGGGTGGCTCACACAGCAGCTGGCTTTCAGACACGGTGACGGAGCAGGGAGTCTCGCCTATCAGTACAGTGTAGTTAAGCTTCGCCCCTCCAGACGTTGGGGGAATCAGGTTTCTGCCCTGCAGGCAAATGGATTTAGACAGAAAAGATAAACTCAGACACACAGGCAGACTTCAGAAAAAAAAAATCTGAGCTTTTTTATGATCCTAAAAAAGCCAATCTGCCATCTAATTATAATGAACTGGTTTTGGACCCAGCTGGTGCAAAGTATGGTTTTTAGAACTAACATTGTTAGATGTGTCAAAGTACCGCAATAGCAGATGATCAAGACAAATGGCCAAACTTTATTACTTAATAAATTCTGCTCCCACAAAATAACCAAATTATCATGGAACTAAGCTTTTGCCAAAATTCAGTAAAAAATAAAAAAGACAAGAAAAGAAAAAGATGCTGCTGTCCACTGTGGGAGGTGGTTTATAACGTCTTTCCACTGTTAGCTGCTGTATTTACAGCCAGAAGTGCTTTGCATTATGTCTCAACAAGCAGACATTTTTTATGTCTTTTATTCTTGGTACAATAGCTTAGACTTAAAGTTGGATGGTGTCTTGATAGGATTTAGCTCTGAACTTTGACTGGGCCTTTCTAACACACAGTTGCTTTGATCTAAAATATCATCTTAAAGCTCCAGCAGATGTTTAGATTAGATGAGTTTTATTGATGATTTGAGGTCAAGGAAAGTGAACCTCTCATCTCCGCAGTCTTTATTAGATCTTCTACATATATATTTTTTCAAGAGCCCTAATAGAGATTCTATAAACACTGAAAGCCTACAACACTACACAACAATTTCCTATTTGTTTAGTTTTCCAGTTAAAGAGGCATTACTGCCACCTCTGGACAAAACACAAAACACAGCACTCTTTTACTCTCTCATATCTTGCACTTAACAAGTTTTTTATTTTTACTTTTTTTCACCTTACCAAGAGTTTTCATTGGTGTCTGAGTTGAGCTGTATGACAGTCACTTCTGAGTATCCACAAAATCTATCTTGAGTATAAGGTTTCGAATGTTTGCTCATTTAACACGGATGCACTTTACATCATATATGCAGAAACAGCATTTGAATTTCCAAATCAGATAAATAAAAAAAAAATAGACTACAGGCTACTAGATGCATTAGTGCTCAACTACTGAGGCATCAGTCAAATGTTTTAGTCATAAGGTGGCAAATTAAAAGCCTATTTTGACGGTATTTACTGTAAAAACTTACATAATGTCTCTTTAAGAAAAAAAAAATTATTTGATGTTTACGAAATGAATAAAAACCCTACTTTATTCAGTAGATTGAGGAGAGCAGAGTTAGCCAATGTTATTATAAAAGATGGAAAACGATAGTTAGCTCACCTATAATTATAAAGCATATAATAAAAACAAAAAAACTCTGATAAATTACTTTTAAAACTCTCATGCCACTGCTGTTGTGCTGATGTAGATATCCCATGCAGATGTTGCATAAAAACATACAGTGAAACTTTTCCTTACTGTCCTAATAATCAACATATTGTCCAATCCAGTTTCATTAGAGCCCCAGAATGGGCTCTAATGAACCTGGATGTGGCTGTAGAGCCACAGGTTGTAGAGCCACAGGTTGCAGACCCCTGCTGTAGGGTTATGCTATACTTAATGTTGATAAGTGCATGATTTTTCTAAACTTTTATAACATGAAAAAAATTGCAAATATCCAGGGGTTGGAATATTTTTCAAGGTATTGTGGATACATAACACATCTTTTCTAACACTTTACCTTGAGAATGATTGGAGAACCCGGCTTTTGTTCCAGGACACCAGAGGTGCTGAGTGGTTCAAAGAACGGGTTTGGGTAGTATACCAGGTTAGTGTTGTTGTAGACCAACAGCGCCTGGACGTTGTTAAAGACAAAGCCGAACTCGTCTGCGTGTTTCACTGTGTCCAAACCCGGAAAGTATTCCACCATGAGGGAGGGGGCAAAGCAGCTCATAGTGGTGCTGTTCAGTCCTTTACACACCTGGAAAAAGAAACAGATGAGGAACATCTTTCACTTTTGTCATGCAGGATATATATTATGCAACAAAACAGCCATGAAATCAGTTTGTGATCCAAACATTTGTAATGACGACAAGCTATTTTAAATGCTTAAACTGAATTATTTCTAAACTGATCTATTGCTTATAACCAAAGCTGTGATTTTTTTCAGTCAGTCACTTTACAAGTCTTACTCCACAGTGAGCCAACCAGCCAAATAATTGACACATAAAAATCCAGAATCTTTTGAGGAAAAGGGATTTACTTGCTGCCATTAAATCCATCTTTATTGTGGAGGGAGCCCCTATAAAACCAGAAATAAATCGTCGCTATTGCCTCACTGTAAAACACTTGAGGACAACAACCACAAAAGGATGGAGGCATCGCTCCTCCATCTTCAGGTAAAGCTTGAGCCATGGTTCTTTTATTACTTCTCTCCAGTTTGTCTGGACGCGAGAGCTGCCTTCCATTCATCCTCCCTGGCTCAGCAGCAGAGGGAAAGAGGAGACGAGATTGATTGCAGCACAGCGCTCTGCTTGCAGAGGTTTTTTTTTTTATATCTCCTTTCACTCCTTTCCAGCTTTTTCTCAGGGGAAAAAACTTAATTAGAGCTAAATATCATCAAAGATAGCGAATGGCAGCAAGTACCACACCTCCTACCTGTTGTCTGCTGCTGTGGAGAAACCGAGGGAGATCGATGCAAACTCATCTATGTAAGGTACACCGATTGGATTTTGCCAGCATGAGGTAAGGTGAGCTGCAGGAGCACAATTGAGGGAAGGGACTGGTATCTTTGCAAACTCCTTTTTTTTTTTGGAGAAAGATGTTATAGTTTTCAAAGTTTTTCATGCCTTGAGACATGTGTACTTCAGACAGCAGTGAATGAATACCTCAATAAGTAAACAATAGGGTCAGTTACCTCATCTAAAAAGATAAAATCTGTCATTCTGCTCCTACAGATAAAAACTCCGTACATGAGATATCAGACCAAACATAACTACAGCTTCCTGTCCCCAACCACTGAGTGAATCTGGCAGAAAAACACTGATACAGATTTATCTTCCATGCAAAAAGCACCCATTTGGCATTTGGTTCAGAAATACCGCTGGTTGTGGAACGTGTAACAAGTCAAGGTTCAAAATCTAAGGAAACACTGCTATTATAAATGTTAGTCTTATTTAAAACTACAGTCTACAGGAAGATACAAGCACATCTGTTAAGGAGCTCTCTGCAGGCGGGCTATCAGAGTAGACAGCCCCGGCGGTAGTACTCTGTGTAAAACTTAACAGCAAAGCCGAAAAATATTCTACTCAATAAGAATAAGAAAAACGTATTTGTTCTGTATTATTGCTTTAGTCCAGCGGTTATCAACTGGAATACCGCTTTGGTTGATACTTGTAGAGGTTTCATACAGTACCGTCATTTTGAAAGGGATTTTAATATTGTAAAAGACCATGAACTTCTTCATTTTGGGATTCATATCAGTAAGATATAAATATCAGTGGTTGAAGGTGAAAACTTTAAAAGGCTAAAGTCATAATTCGCTGTAAATGTATGGCATCTCTCTCTCTCTAATGACCTCATGACCTCAGTGTTCAATGTGTCTGTTTTGTATGAAATTTATGATTATAGCAGTAAAAGTTTATTCTGGTGACATTATTTTAACTGTAATTAAATAATCAAATAAGCTAGATTTGCAGTATAATTAACTATTCTGTTTAAAATATATTAGATCATGTAATATTTCTTTTTTGAGTGACTACTCTGATATGATATGGTATTTTTATTGAAGGATATTATTTGTGAGAAATTTACAGCAGCCCACGTCCATTTATTACACCTTCTTTAATGTTTACCACTGTTTTCAGGTGTTAAATCTATCAATCTGTTGCATTGTTTGACCAACATTAAATGTATACTAGATATGATGAGCTGTACATTTATTAAAGCAGTAAATGTGTGGAAGAAAGACTTTGTATTATCTGATTATTTGTGATGAAGGTTCCACTACTGAACTAAATCATTAAGCCAATAAACACAATTCCTGTACATGTTTTGCAACATTTAAACTGTTTTCCTCAGCCTACATCTCCATGAAGGTGTAACTGCACCAACCAGCTCTCACTTCTTGGAAATTACTTCCCCTGGACTTGGCATTTTTATATTTCTACTTCCCACTTTTACAAGCTGGAATATTTGCAGAAGCGGATGATGGGAGCGAGAAAGATAAGCTATTTTTAAAAATAGATCTCAGAGGCAGATAGGTCTCCTGACGCACTCTCAGCAAGTTTTTGGTTCTGTGAAATCACATTAACAAGTGAAAAGTTATGAGAAGAGATCAAAGTTAATCAGGATTTTACACTTGCTGTTACATGCATGGACACTATTTAGCAGTGTTCCAGAAGTAATTAATGTAATCTGAACCACATTGTTCCAGAGCTACGCTAACTGAGACATCCATCGCTCTTTTCTTAGTTCACTGCCAGAACAAAGCAGGCTGTTCAGAAATGACTTGCAATTGTAATTCTTATAATGGACAATATCATTAGCAAAGCCCTGTCAAGTGACTTTCATAAGGCCATCCAAGTTGTTGTTAGTGGTTTTTTGCACATATGGTGTAAGGACTTTATGTTACAGGACACTCAAACAGGGCAAATGAGTCAGTGGATGAGTGTCTTATGTTGATGAGTAAAGAGACATTGGAGGTTTAACGGCTGAAAATCCTCTGGTTCAGCTCGACATGCGCTTCATTCTCGCTGTTGGCATAGTGACATGTATAGACAAGCCCAGATGCTCCGACAGGATCCTCGTGACTGTAACATTGGAACAGCAGGACATTTGCAAGTCAACTAAAGCTCCGACTACCATCTGCTCTGCCAGAGATGGATACTGTTTATTTTTTATTTTTTTTTACTCCTCTACTGTCCTTGTCCGCTTTCCAGTTTTTCCCCAAATCCTTTGCCTTCACTGAATCCTGTCAGGAGTCAAAACCTGTAGCCATCATCATGTAGGATGGTTTCTAGAGCTTCTCGCTGTTAAGAGTGTAAATCCAAAGGGAGTAGTGATGAAAATAGACAGGCTGCGTATGGCACTGTGGGGCTGCATGAAGAAAATGGAACACTACGTTACATTTTTGGAAGAGACAAGGAAGAGCTGAATTTAACAGAGAAACACAACCATGTACATCATTGACAATATTATGAGCTATTACCTCAAAAGATATCACTAGCAATAGGGTGCTGGCCTGAAAAAGCTGATCTATGCTTAATTTTTGATCACCTAAGATAAAACCCATTTAAATTGAATCAGAGGTGAGATTTCAGCTGTTGTTTCAGCAGTTGTACAAAAGTCTATCGTTTGTATTTTTGCTGTAAATGAGATGTTAGATTAAGTAGAGGTTATTATCTTATACATTGTACCTAGTGCACATTTTGGGTATGGAGCTAATTAGCGACGCTAGGCATCGCAGAAATGACACAAATAGTTTTAATAGTTATATGTTAAATATTTTATTAATGTCATTTCATTCAGACAAACTTACTATTTAGTCAAAAAACATTTTTTAAAACAAGTATTATTTATTATCCAAGCATTTCATATCGACGTAAGTTGTGCTCAGTCAAGTCGCTAGAGCTACCAGGCCTTTCTTTGCATTAAGAAAACAGTGTTAGAAAATGGAACAATGGTAGAAATTTGATCTATGACATGTATTTTTGACCTTTGGTTTACATTATTGAATAGTTTCCGATTTTGCAAAATGCTGTATACTTTCTTTGCTGTGCTTTCCTATTAGGTGCTAAACCATTTTCTTTTTAATGAGAGATTCAATCAAACCATTTGTTCCTTGACAACCATTGTTTTTTTTACCCAGTGTTTCATATTTAGCTAAATATTGAAAAATCTCTTTACCATATACCCCCAGGGGATGTTATTTCAATTTTTCATGAACTAATATTCTATTGTGTATGAAATTACATGATTTAAGATTCATTCTTCAATATGTATTTTTTTATTTTAAGTTATCATTAAATTGTACACATGACTTACTTTACTAATCTCCATTCCTTATTTGCCCAGTGAAGCTAAAATGCTTTAAACTAAAAATTGGAAATAACTTCAGGAATTTTGGTCAGATGCCTATTCAAACAAATTGTTTTTTAAAATAGATCATAAGCCTTTATTTATATTTTAAGTGCACATCCTAACTCAGATTTAGACATTTTTAGCGATTTTATCAGCTAAATTTATCATCCTTTCTCTTCCATTGATCATGTTTAATTTACATTCGCTATGACTGAATAATATAAAACCACATTTATACTATATTTAGACTAGAGCTGGTATGAAGCCAGTTAGCCTAACCCGTCTATAAGGAGTTACTCACCATCTCTTGAAGGAGATGTTAGCTTTGAGTTTATGTTTTATTTGTTAAAAAACATTTTTTTATTTCTTATTTTATAAAAAAATCATATAAAAGCATGTGAAAATAAAAATTAAAAATAAAAAACTTTAAGAATCTTAATTATTTAGAGAATAAACACAAAAACAGCTGTTTTTGTTTGCTAACTCTGCTAATCATATTGTACAATGCCACGGTTTGCTTAGTATAGGAACCTTATTAATACTACCTGCTCTCTGACATCGGAGCAGCTTGAAATCCCCTCTGCTCCTAACATAAATAATTGATGAACATTCAAAGCAGAAGGACTTTGATAATAAATCCTGTTTTTAGGTCTGCTCATAGCATAAAGAAAAATCTAAACCAAACAGCTTTACAAAAAAATACTGATCAGTGCACCTCTACTTCCCTCTAACAAAAATGTCATAAGGATTATTTGATAAAAGTCCTAAATATGTATCTGGCTTTCCACATAATATCACAGTAAATGTCAATCTATAATGGAACCAAGTCAAATTTTACATAGCTACACCTCTTCCTTTAAGCGAGTCAGACTCAGAGGCTACATGTAGGTGATAAAGTGATGAAGGGAATTGATAAGGTGAATTGAGGTCAGCAGTAAGAGGAAAATAATTGGGAATGGCTGCCTAATCTATCTTCCACCTCTACTGTTGGACACAGCCTGGCTGTTTTAAGGCAGCACCACTTCAACCCCTCTGGCTGAATGCATTACAATGATCTACAGTGTGGCTACAGCCCACTCAATCAGGCAAAGGTCCTTGGTCAGTGTAGCAGAGATATAGAGGAGGAAGGGGAGAGCTGGTATGAAGCTATGCAGGAAAATGTGAGCAGATAACTGAGTCAAAGGTCATCTAGGATGCTAATATTTGATTTAGTTTGACTTGGGATGTTTCTGTGCTTGTTTATTCCTATACTTAATATATTTTACTGGCATTTTTGGTATTTTATTTCTTAGCTTTATTTAGAATGTTTATTAAAGTTAATTTCACCTCTGATCCATTTGTTTAGAATGATGATATACCAATGTGGCTATACAAACACTTTTCCAAAGGCATCTTCCCTTTTCAAACTGATGAAAACAACAAATTACAGCCACTTAGGATATATTGCTTTTATTGAGTGATGCGAGGAAGATTGACTAAACTTTATTTCACAGACATTAATAGCTATCCATTTTCATTTGTTTTTGTGAGAGAAGGAATAGCAGAAACACAAAGTAGCTGGAGGTTAGCCCGCTTAGAATGAAGGATGCGTTAGGAGAAGCCAAATTACTAAGGGGAATATTTGGGGAAAGTAAGAAGGATAGCTACCATTTGGAGGCTCTTTGGTGGCATTCGGCAATTGCTACACTAAACTGAGACTCAAAATTAGTCTGGAATGTCTTATATTTGAGAGAAAACAGGTGGGTCAACAGTTATTCACACATTTAAGGATTGCTGAATAAACTAATTTATATATACAGTTCCCTGTGAAAGGATTCATCAACCTCATATTTGTATTGATTAGCTACATCGACAACATCAAAATGCAAGATATTTTTCTGCAATTTTATGTGGAAGACCCAAAATAGAGCAATACTGAAAGTTGAACTCAAATAGTTTTATTTTATTCATGGTTTTAAGAAAATTACTAGTGAAAAACAAAAGGTGAGAAACTGCTAGAGGCTGGAAAATTGGAGAATTATGTGGAGGTTTAGCCTGCTCTAAGACACTGACTTTAACCATTTAGAGAGCTACATTGGAATGCTTTAGATCAAAGTATACTCATGCTTCCTTTCACTTTCGCTGGGAGGGAAGAATAGGTAAATAAATATGCAAAGTTCTTAGAATCAAAAATCTCCCTAGACATGATCCTGTCATCACCTTTTATTACATTTGCAAAACACAAAACTAGTTTGTGCTGGCTTTAAATATACGGATATCTGAGTGGACATCATCAAAAGTAAATTACTTAAAAACACATAAAGGCTTTTGTAAGGCACTATTTGTAAATACAGCCAGAGTAACCCACTTTGGTTTTTAAAAGACTAAAGAGAAATAAATGTTCTCTTTCAACTCTACTGCAATCACTATGTTTGTGGCTGCAGAGAGAAAAGCCTGACTTAAAAAAGATGCAAATCACTTCCATCTATTGGTTTTGACAGGCACGTATTCAACAGCACATTTTTTTGCAATCTGGTGTAAATAGCCCATGAAAAATGTTTTAAAAATTAAGACGATCCAAATCCTTATTGAACGTCCTACTGGGTTTATAAATCATGGTCCAAAAGCTTTGGTCACTTCATGGAAAGTTAAGGTGGATAGATTCAGATTCCTGGAGCTCAGTAAGAACTGAAACAGGTTTTGTTGGCTAATCAGCACTGGATGTTCTGTATGATTCTGGAAGCTCTACTGGCTTTTTTTGCTGCTTGAGCCAAAAAAAAGAAAAAAAACAAAAAACTGACAGATAAAACCAATAGCGGTTTAAGCAACATTCCAGTGGTTTGGACACAAGTTTATCTCTGTTTAACGTTTATACAAATGACGTTACGATCTCATTAACCAAACAAACCTGAAACATTAGATATTAGAAAATTAGCATACTACTTTATAGTCAACTCTATGCTCCATCCACTTTGGTGAAAGTTGGATTCGTCTGAGCACATCTGTTCTGTCAAAGTTCTATAATCAACAGAGATTGTAGAGATTGTACCAGACATGCTGATCCCTAGCTACGCCCAGACATCTTATATGTTACAAATGATGCAGATGAGATCCTTCTGGAAGAGGCAAATGTATTATAGCTAAAACAACCTTTAGGCTTTAATTGCCATGATAAATGTTCCTACTGTGAGTCTGCCGACAGATTTGGCACATTTTACCCAGAAAATTGGCACTTTTTCTCCCTTTGATGGTTTCTTAGCGAGTCTGTTTAGGTGAAAAAAGAGAGATTGTAGAGAAGCAATTTGTTGGGAGACAGGTGATCATTTGAAGGCTATAGCTGACAGACTGCAGCTCTTATTTTAAAAGAATGTTTTTTTTTTCTTCCAGCTGAGACAAAAAAAGAAAAAAGAACAAGGGAAGATAGGTTGGTACAATGAAGGATTAGTTAACATTACCATTCATAATTAAAATTAATGTATTCTCTGTAGACAATCACAACAGTTAGCATGACATAAGCCTCTTCAAAAAAAAAAGAAACCAATTTCAATGAGACAAGGCAAAGCAGAAAGCACCCTTTCCATTTTAAAGCTTTAGATGTGGATGCAGCCCACAGCCCATCACCCACGAGTCAAATCCAGCTTCACCAGGCCTTCACACTTACTTATCAAGTGTTACTTTCTTCTCCTTAAAAATATAACATGACAGACCTCATTTTGTAACTTGTATCTTTGCTACTATTTACAACTCAGAAAAATTTCTCACACTGAAACCAACACTTTCCTGTGAAAGAAAGCAACCTGATTATTTTATTAAAAGAAAACCTTTGACTGTTCTTAGAGTGAAAATATTTAAAGTTAGGATGTAGAAAATGCTGAAAATTGGGGACAAAATGTGTGTTCAACCGATTTATGGGTTTGCATGTGCATGGCTGCATACTAAGCTATTCTATAAATGAAGCATGAGATTCATAAAAGAGGTTAATGAGAAAGAACGCTTTCCTTACCTGCATGTTGGTATGCTGTTACAAACAGTTCAATACAGATTGTGTTTGTTGTAATATTGGAATATATAAAGCCGGGTCCATACCTGGAACCATGTTCACACCAGGTCTGTTCTTTTATACACCACACATTTCAATCAAACTGAGAAGCCAACAGCATTATTTGTATCCAATTTAATGTTTGATTCTCCTCGCTCTCTGTTCTGCCCACCTTAGCCCAAATTACAGCAAGGAGATCCCATCCTCTTAATTAAACAAGGGCCCCCAGGACTGGGGATCAAATGTAATTTGTAACGATTTCCTGCAGCTAAGACTTTGATTATACAAGCGCTCTATATGCTGACCAAAGGCTTCTGATTGCAGTTAATCTTCCGTTGAAAGCTATTACGAGTCTCCTTGCCCCCGATCATGGACACCTCCAACATTTTCCCACAAACCGACCTCATACTTGTCTGCTGTCATCCAGCTCCTTCACTGCAAAAGATCTACTCTCTTAAAAAGCTTTTCTATTGTGTTACAGTGTCAGTCTTCATAAGCAGCTTAGACAACATTTTTATCAGACTACAGAAGTGAAACTGAACAGTTTCTTAATTCCATATTCAGGAAATGTTTTTTTTTTTTTACTCTCTCTTCAAAGAAATAAAAAAACACAAAAATAATCACAGAATGTAGATTGGCTTGTGGTTACCATAAGTTGTACAGATTTGTGAAATGTTATAAAATGGTTCTCTTTGTATGAAGTTGGATATTCACCCTACTTCTGTTTGGTTTTTGCAGCTATTCTGGCTTTCTCTCTAATTCAGGTAGAAGAAAAAAGCATGGTATTATTTTGCCTTTCATTTCGCTCTAGGTCGCCAAGTTATGACAAAGTGAATCAAAAGTGGAATAACCCACAAATTTTGCACTACAGAGAGAGTGGCCATGCTCAGGTTGGATCTTTGTAACATCATTTCTGATAATCTGAAAATCTAATAATCTCAACAAGTTAATCTGTATACACCACAAACAGAATCAAACCAAACCTTAAGCCCTGTCCTCATGGAGACAGAAACTGTACGCATCTGCAAATGATTCTGAAAAAATGTGTATCCACACCAAGGTCATCATCATAAACTAAAACTAACAAAATGTCGAAAGCTAGAATTAAAAACATTTTTGTTAACTGAAGAAACATTATAACTACACCTTACAAAAAGTAAAACTACATGAAACTGTAATAACAGGTTTAAAAAACAACACATTTTAAGAGAGAATGTACTTAATTTTCCTTTGTGTCTGTTAAAGTTAAATGTCAGGAATGTAATGACAGCAACTTTCTTCTGACATCACAGGGGCCGGATCCTGTTCAACTTCCCCTGTTGCCGGTGGCCCACAGCTACGTAAAGACACACTGATTCTTAGCTGAAGTTACGTAAGAAGCCACCAAATCCCTTCGGAGAAGAGTCTGGGCTAACTGCACCGAGTCAGACTAAACCTAGCCTAAGATTAAGAAAGCTTAGTGACTTTTCCTGAGATTCAAACAGAGTTCAAAACAATGTTATTGAACCCGCCTGCTGAAGCAAATAACTACCCAGTTCTGGCCGACCCACAGAACAGCCGGGCCAGAGGAGTGAGAAGCTGCTGAGCCAAACTGTGAAACGCTGAACTGGTTCTTCCGCCTGCCTTTTAATTATTCAACTAATAATCAAATATTAACTTACCCTCGATTCTAAATAACCTATTTATTAAATGCAACTTCTAGTTCTAATTACTCAAAATATTCCTAATTATCAAGTATCACAAGATGTATTTATCATAATGTGTTAATATAAAATCTAGTTTCCGGTTACTTTTTTTTCTCTGTACCCCATTACGCCAGCTAATGGAAGGTTTGTCTATTACACAAAAGACTAAACTAACACTAATCATTTTAAACAAATGATATAAACCAGCTGCTGTGAGGATACTTGAGGACTGACTGTAGTTCATTTCTGTGGCAGACAACTTATGCGAAGTAAAGAAAAGTTAATCAAAAAGGTGCAAGCGGTTTGACCGGTTAAAAGTGATCCTTTCTGGCCTCCCCAAAATTCAAGCTACCAAGTTAGATTGTCTGCTCATAGACGAGGCCTGGTTTTTTAATACAACACTGCCTCGCCAACTGCTGGTCAGCTGGCTGAACAGAGGCTGCTACACATTTTTCATGCTTACTAGTAACAAAAATTAAACTTTTTCTAATGAGAAAAGCATGGATTGTCTAAACCCAGAACCTAAAAGAGCCTGAAGCTAAGGATAACAAGCTAATATCAGTTTCTTACTCCTGTGTTACAGAACAACGGACGAAGATCATTTTCTCTGGAATCAGCATTTGGAAACTACATCTAAAGCAGGTGTTTATTAATCGAGGTTTTTGCCAGAAAATAATCATGAAAAGCATGAGTAAGTAAATTATGCAAATAACATTATTATAGCTAACAATCAATATGTTTTATTATTTATACTTTTCTGTGTAAATTTTCATGTTATATTAATCTGTTTTGGATCCTATTGCATAAATCTTTACTAAAGGTTATCATCAGAGCTCCCAAAATAGTGCTGCCGCATTAGAAAAAAAAAAAAAAAAGATGAGCTGCTTTGCATATCTGGCTATGAAGCCTCCTGGACACCTTCCAGGTATTATGTTAAAGCCATAAGCAACAAGGAGACACACTGAGGACATGCTGGAGAGATTATGTCACTTGGCTGACTTTGGAAAGCCAAGAACCCCCAGAGGAATAAAAGAAGGGGAAGGTTGGAAAAGCTACGCTTACGCTGCTGCCTCAACGACCCTGACCCAGATAAGTGGTAGAAAATGGATGGACGGATTAAAAGTGTTGAATGAATACTGCATGCAGATCACTCTTACTACCAGCTGTATCACTCACATGCTCATTGCTTAAGAAGACACGGCTGAAACAGACGTCAAAAAAGCAAAAGAGAGCTAGAGGGGCCACAGAGAGCTGGCACACTTTTCCAAAGCTTTGCTCCATCGCATTGCTTTGCTTTTTCTGTGAGCATCGACTTGGACCTTGTTTGACTGAACCGTTCCACATTAATACAGTTTGCATATTAGTAGCTACTGTAGGCATTTCCTGTTAGATGCCTAGGTTCATGGTTAACCCTCCCATCAGCTTCAGGGTCAAATCGACCCAATTAATTGTTAAACTTCTATAAATACATTGACATCTTTTCATTTTTGCTTTATATTGAGTCTCTTCTCCTAATTTAATAAAAACAAATTGTTGCTGCAAGAAGGTTACGGGTTCAATTCATGGCAGAGGGTCTTTCTGCATGGAGTTTGCATGTTCTCCCCGTGCATGCGTGGGTACTCTCTGGGTACTCCAGCTTCCTCCCATGGTCCAAAAAAACCCCAAAACCCATGACTGTTTGTGTGTGTGAATGGTTGTCTGTCTTTGAGTGTCTCTGTGTTGCCCTGCGTCAGACTGGCGACCTGCTCAGGGTCTACCCCGCCTTTCATCCAAAGTCTGCCAGAGACGGGTACCAGCCCCACCACTACCCTGATGAAATAAGCGGGAGGATAGGATGGATGAATGGATATTTGTTATTATCATATACCAACAGTATATGTATTGGTCTCCTAGAAAGACAGCAGGCAGTCAATTTGGTAGTAAATTTGAAGGTAGCGGGAGGTTTTAAGAAGAATAACCCCCTAATTTTAAAAAAATGTAGCCCTAATGGAGTTTATTTTGTAAGAAGATAGATAGGGAATTGGTTGGAGATAGAAATACATGTCCCCAAACTCTATGTCAATGACTGAGGCCTCCATAGATTGGTCTATTGTCTCTTACATTGACGGACTCTCTGCCACCGTACTTCACCCTGATTCTGGGCTCCTGAACCACATCCAGATTGGTCCCTGTCACAGTCAGAGGAGTGTGGCCACTGTGAAAAAAGAAAGAACAGTAAAACACAATTTATTCATACTAAGAAATGTAAAAAAATCTTCTTATAAGTTAATTCCTCATAATCTTCTTGACTGCTTTCTTTAGGCAAAAACGGTTGAGGAAAAAAAAAGAGCAAGTAGTTTAAAGACATTTTTTCACAAAACTTTCTAACCTTGATGTACCTTTTTAAAATGTTCCCAGTCAGATGAAAATTATCGTATCAAATCGAATCCCATCGTTAAGTTTCCTTTTGGAGGTAATAACCTCTGGTTTGGATGATGATTGGAGATTAATTTTAACCAATTCAACTTGTAACAATCAACTGGCATAGATTTAAGTTTGAAATACAAAGAAAGCTCAAGCATATTAAGATGCAGTAGCTATTCAGGGTTTATACCAGAGGAGCAAAAATGACACTGAAGTTTTCAGCCTGAAAAAACACTTAATCAACCTAATCATTTAGAAGATGGGGACATCTCTTAGCCCTTTTGTACATTCTGCGATGTTGAAATTCCCACTTTCAATGTATTTCTCTTACATTTTATGCGACAGACCAATGTCACATAAATATAATGTTATGTCACCAACCATAAATGTTTTTCAGTTGTTTTTACAAATAAAAAAATCTGAAATGTATGATGTGTCTTTGTATACACTCCCCTTTACTTTGGTACTGGTAAATAAATGTAACTTTCTGGTGAGCATAAAAAACACTTTGGGCCAGGTCTTAAAAGAATAAAAATAAGATGCTTTAAATTGTGTCAGAAACCCCCCAAAATGTAAATGCAATGAGTGGCCGTGTTGCAGGTGATCTACGAAGATTTTGTTGGGAAAGGACAGCAAACAGGTTTGGTCTGTTGTGTTAATCAGTATATTTCATTTATAGTGCACCTTACATAACTATAAAGGTAAAAACACCTTTTAACATTTTTTATTAAATGGTAAAAGGTATCAAAATACCATTTGATACCTTTTACCATTTAATAAAAATTAAAGTTGACTTTTTATTGCCTCTTTCTGGTTTTTGCTCACACAAGTTACTTTGCAACTCGTATCAAGATCCACTTTTCACGCGCAAACATGTTGCACATGTTTTGCAAGCAAACCTTTTAAAGAACAGGCTCTATGCGCAGTGGAAAATTGTCCATCCATCTAAACTCATCAAGCACCATGACAAATGGTGGTGTAACATGCTAGGTTTAATTTTTACTATACATTTTTTACATTTATAAGGTACAGGAAAGTTTGTAAAAGCCAATAAGAAGATGAAAGGAAAAAAAATGAAACTATAAATCAAACCTTTCAGGTTGCAAAAAGCTCTAAGAGGGACAGATTTTCTTATTCTATCAGTACGAATATAAATACACAAAAACAGCTACAATAAAAACGCTTTAACATCAAAGCATATCGGTGTGTTTAAAAAACCTGTAAAAATGGATAGTCTCTATATGTGCAAAGGTAGTTAATTCATACTGCAAAAGAGTTGCAGCTTTAACTGCAACAGTGAAGGGTTGCCTCATGGTGTTACATGTCAATGCATGTCACAGTGTTTCAGATTTCTTTTGTGCAAAATGTTTAAAACCATTTTTGTTCACTTTATGATTATTACTTCTAAGTGCTGATCTTTTACAATAAATCTAAATAACATCCATTTTACTCTAGCATGTAAAGTGACAAGATGTGGAACAGTTCAAAGAGTATGAACACCTTCATAAAGCACTTTAACTTAAAGTTTATGTTCAATAGAAGATTTCATATATTAGATTTTTTACACAGTGGAAACATTTCTTATTTTATTTATCTCCTTTGCTAAAGCCACAAAAGAATAGTTTTCCACAGATGCAATGATTTCACAGCTGAATCTCAAACTTTAACCTCAATCCTCTCCAATCTGTTTGTTAGGCATTTTCTATTAGATCCAGACTAATTGAAAAAAAAAAACTGAACAGAAATTGGAGGTGGAGTATTGGGTTCTGATCTTGATAAAGGTGAAAATTGTCAAATATGCGGATCAAGGTAATTCATGCAGAGTGTAATTTGAGTCACCTTGCAATGCTCCAGTCCGGTTCGATTCGCTGGACAGTGGGGTCCTCTATGTACTCAAAGGTGAGACTCTCCCTGATTTGAGCATTATCCACGCTCACGCTGATCTGAACCGAGCCGACCCCAGACATAGACGGTGCTGAGTAACAGATTATCTCCTTCATGCTCCGTCTTAAAAACAAACAAACATTTTGATCTGTATCAGTGAAGTGCAAGTCTGCAAGATCTGATACATTGGTGCATAGGTTAGAAAAAATATGAGAAGCTAATGACAACAGTCAAAAGCTATATTACCATCAAAATAATTCATTTTACACAAGCAAAAGGCTCCAGCAAGTGAATATGTCATGCAATTTGTTACAGCAGCTCTGTTCTGTAATTACCTGAATAACAACACAGCGTGAGCACAGCGGCAGCCCATGTACACACTTAGTACCTCCAACACTTGCATGTCTTTTTACAATATACTTTCTCAGGACTCCATTATCTACCTGCACACCTTCTGAATCTGTATCAGTTCATTAGCAGTGTGGACGTTGTACATAACATCCCCACCTTCTTCCTCCTCCCATGCAGTAGCACAAACCACCAATTAACCTCATACCTCATTAAAAATGCCCTAACTCCTCAGCCTTACAACATCATAGTCACATTACTGTTGCAGGGCTTAAAATAGGCTCCTTCAGCAGTGAAATGTAAAAAAGAGGGCATGTGGGAGTATCTTGAGTTATGAATACAGGAATGGTGAGGAAGGGATAGAGGCAAGTATGAGAGGAAGAAAATAAAAACTGGTGGTGGTGGTGGGGGGAGGGGGGCATAAACAGACCGATGGAAAGATAATGAGAAGAATGGAAGTGGATGGAAATGAGTAAAGGGTTTTCTTGCAGCTATTATTCAAAGGTTGAATTAAGATTTACTGTATATTCTGACAGCAGAAGAAAGCAAGACTTTCCTTGAGGGAATTCTTAGTAAAATAAAATGAAAATAAGTGAAGAGATGAGAATTAATGTGTCTTATATAATGGCAATGATTCACAGTTTAAAGAAAAAACCTTTAAATTGCTCACAGCAAGCCATGTGCATCTCTGACCACAGTAACAGGGATATCAGATGAAAGGACTTTAAAGGTTTGTAAAGAAATTAATCTGGAGAGCAGCAACCACACTTTATACTGAAGGACTTTACTTAAAAAATACAGTCTTTAACATTATTTATTCAATGGTTCTTAACATAGCTTAATATTCCACGAATCGATGCTCCTATGAAAAATCAAAATGAAAAGTTATTGGCACCTTGTCTTCTTCTATAACAATGTTTTTACATACGGGGGGAAACTGTGACCATTCCTCTTTGCACCATTAAAAGTCCTGGCTTCCCCCCAGAATATTCATTTCTTCATCTTATGCTTTGGGTCTTCCAAAAGGTTTAGGTCTGATGACAGGTGTTATTGGAAGTTGGTTGATTTCTTTCTAGTAAACAGTCTCTATGCTAGTTTAACCTCATCTATTGGATCATTTTCCTAATTTAACGTATTTTAAGTATTTTAACTTGAAGGTGTGTTTCGATATATATTTCTATTCGAAATCTCTTGAGTTTTAAGGAAGTTAATGTAGCCATCTACTATAACAAGGTTTCAATGAAGAGGGAAACGATCTACAGCATTGCACAACCTCCACTGTACTTACAGTACAGTGATATAGAACAAGCTGCTTTCTTGGACATTTTTAGTTTCATGACAACTTTATCAAATATCTATATTTATGATGGTTCTACAGCCAATCTTTGTTCTTCTATCTTTAGCATCCTGTTCACTGTGCATGGTGGAAAAGATGAACATTGGTCACATTTAAGCAGAGAGGCCATTTACTAAAACAAATATTCATATCATATTCATGTTCCAGTGATTGATGGATTATGGTAGTTAAATTCCAAGAAACTCTCATCAAATGAGTGAATTTTGTTCTCACTGAATATTGGACTTTTCTAAAATTTTCAATATGAAAATATGATTTTTATACAAAATACTATTAGAAGGCTTTTTTGCACATCTTTACCAGTAGTATCACAAATTTTGACTAAAAGTTTATGCAAGAAAAAGAAAATAAAGATGTATTTGGCATGTCACCAAAATAAAAGAAACTACACCAAACTTTATAAGGCAATAAATCAAATCATAATGCATGAGAAAAATCATGATAAAAATATATTAAATGAAACATTTTAATTCAAGTCTCAAGAACAGTCTATGCAAGTGGAACATTTCAGCCTATATAGGACTAAGATGTGGACCAATGTCAATCCTATTATCCCCACTATCCTAAAAATGAAAATTAAACTTTTAATGTCCATTAAAAGAAAAGCTAAGTTAGAGATGAAAGTGAGTGGGAAGTCTCACCCAAAGAACTCGCACGTCTGGTTTCCAAACTGAACGTTGACACTGCTGCCGGCGCCAAGATTTTCTCCCATTATGGTGACTTTAGTGCCTCCAGATTCTGGACCTCTGCTTGGGGACAGGCCTGTGATGGTTGGAGTCTACAAAAACAGACAGATGCAAAGAGAGAAAGTGGTTAAAACAGGCCTGAGAGCCATTTAAAGCCACGGAAAAGCACAGAGGGAAGACACCAACCGACAGATTAAAGGATAGGTACCGTCAAGAGTAAACAGAAAGGCATCCCTGTGGTAACACTTGACAACTTTATGTATTATAACAGATCCCAAGCAAATTATGGTTATTCATTTTGCCAGGCTGATGGCAGCCAAGCACAGTGCTAGTAGGAAAAAAAAGATAAAACTAGGAGCTCTTAGAATCCCAGAGAGATCCAACTACAGCATGTTGAGCTCTGTAGAGTTGTGTCTGAGTGAAGCTTTTTAAAGATGCTCTGAAAATAACTAGTGTTTACAGCAGCAGGCAGCTAAGTTGCCATCATACAGACAGATGGAGAAATATCCACGTAGACAGCTCGTCATATGGGAGATGAGAGTGGCGCACACTTACACTAAAACACGTGTTTTTAGAGAAGTACACACATTTCTACCTGCACAAACATCAAACTTCATTTCTGGGCCCAATTTATGGACACCTCATAACCCTTTTGCTGCCTGGACACTTTCTATAAGGATTCCAGCTTAGAAAAAAGATCTTCTCTTAACCTGTGCCCTCTTTTAGGTTTTACCAAAAGTTAGGGGTTCCTGGTTCTGTAATGAAACAGAGGAATTTCACAGCTTCATGTGGTGGCGGCGGTATCACTGGTTAAAAGAAAACAAGGACCATTACAAAGCCAAGAACTGAGAAATGTCTCCTATGGTACGGCTGACTGCTATCTTTCTAACCAGGTGCGTTTAGAACAACACAGCTAATTACAAAACGCTGTTAATTGTTACAAGAAAGCTAATTGTGGAGGTGTGACAGTGCAAAAGGGAGGGGAGATAATCTGCTTGGTGCAGGTTGGGATTCAGATGAAAGATGCAGGAAATGTCTGCAAGTCAGAAGATGTACGGCAAAAAATGTTTTATTTACATTTTAACAAATGTCTTTGTTTATTTATCACGTCTGCCAACCAATTAAACCTGTTTTTGCAACCGAATCATTTAGTATGGATAGTAGGCAAGCTTTCAAAGAAGTTCACTAAAACCGCTAAATGATCTACAGAGTCTTTAAATCACTTTTTCAATTGAGTAACAGTGAAAGAAGGATTAGACACATGGGGTTTGATGCATGAATTAGTAAAGTATTTTAATCCCTTAATTTTCTTTAGGGTTACAAAAAAATACATTTGTAAGAATCCACAGATTCTTATACAGCAAAATGATATGTGTAGGAGATATGTGTCAAGCTATAAATGGTGGTAAACTGGCTTTAATCAAAAGATTTTTATGCTACTTAATGATGGGTGATTGTTTTTCATGTGTTTGATTCAAATAAAAAATGTAAAACGGCAAAAACATACTACACCCGCATCTCCGTATGCAAAGAGCATCTATAGTGCAGAACATTCTGGAGAAATGGTGGAAATCACAGTGCCTAGAGGCCATCCCTAAAAACCTTGGATCATTGTTTCTGAATGTTTACATTGCCTTGCAAAATTATTCATAGCCCTTAGGCTGAAGAATCTATTGGCGAGATAGCTAGTGGCCATTCACTCTACAAAGGCACTGCTGAAAGAAAGCTATCTGAAGTTTGTTGTTAGTCATAAACAATATAGGGTACAGTGAGAAAAAAAGGATTCAAGAAGAAGCTCTGTTTAGACCAGACATGATTTGAACTTGCAGTCCTTTTTTCTCCATAATGGAAGACAGAGAACTAATACTCCATATCACTCTGAACCAATTTCCCAGTCTGAAAAATGATGGTGGCAGTTCCACTGCCGTCTCCATCTTATCCAAATCTGATGAAACTTTTAACTTTGCAAAGAAGAAATAAAAAGATTTTAAAAATCCTCTGTAGATATGGAAAGCTGACAAAAGTAATAGTAGTGCATTGAACATGTGTTATATGTACAAGCTTTGAAAAAAAAGACAACTATGCATGTGTTTGTTTCCTTTCATAGATGAGTATCCACTAGACCATAAGAGTCTATGAAATAAAATCCACCAAAAATATCATGACATCATTGGTTGTAATTTGAAGTTTTGCAAAGCAATTCATAAAGGCAAAGAGTCTTCAGGGGGCAGTGCATGGGAAACAGTTTTGTCTCTTTCATCAGCACAGCTACAGTTGATCTGGACTGACTCGGAAAAAAATATGTCACACAATCCTACCAGATGTTCTGACCAGATGGATCCTAAAAGGGTTTTATGTATGAAATGGCCATGGATCAAATGAGAAATGTCTTGTGTTCTCTGGACAGAAGCACATTATATGACATATCGTGAGAAATAGGGTTGCACTGAAAATAATGTGATATCTTTTAGCTCAAAAAAGGCTCGGAGGACAAGAGTCCATGTGCTCACATGTGTGGGCCTTGCTGCAGAATAAAATGGTACAAAAAAGTGGAACAAGATTAAGCTTGCTATAAATTGCCAAGCATCTAGTACATATTCTTTTCCATTCATATAATTTTCAGGAGAATCTAACATAAGACTTTTGCTTTTAAATAATTATAAATTAGTAAATAAGTGACAATTAAGAAAATTGTTTCATCTGCAGGTGCCTAAGAAGTTACAGATGTTTTTGTTGCTCTCGGTTTGAAACATCTATTGCTTGCACAGTTTAAAAGATGGCCGTAATCTCTGAACACACTTCTGTTTTACAATATTTTATTAATATGTACTGAATAATGCTGTAGCTCAGCTGGTGGGATGTGAAAAGCAAATTGACTTACAACACTGGAGAAATGTGGAAAAAAAAAAGTTTTTATGAAAATATTTATGAGGTGATACTAACCTCACAAAGTGATAATAAATAAAGAGCAGGAGCATCACCAACCATGGACCATCACCGAATTCTAATAAGGACCTCTTTAAAACCTTTTGCTGTCAATCAAGGAATGATATTTCAGAACTAACTAATATGTAAACACGGAGCTGCCTAATTACACTGGTGGTTGGCATGACAACAAAAGGAATCTGTCTTTGCCTGCGGCCCTTAAACAACTAATTGCAAGAAGAAGTCCCCTTTTTCCAGCTTGCTAAATTTCTACAGCACTTCTATATACAACTTCTGCTGACTGCAGCCTAAACATGTACTTTTATGTGTTTTTTTATGTTGAACAGAATTAAGGGTTTTTTTTTACAGGAAATCTGCTTCATTTTAATACAGACATACCACAAAGGAGTAGAGCTGGGAGGAGCGGGCCATTAGTTCTGGTCTGCATTCACCCACGCACAGCTGAACGGGTCCTGGTTGACTATCCACTGGAGCTGCAGACATCTCGCACACAATCCTACCAGAGAAAAAAACAAAACAAGGAAAATGAACATTAGCACACCTCTGTGATCAAACATCAGTACTAAAGAATCTCCCATGCATACAGTGCCTTCTAAAAGTATTGAAAATTCTTCAACTTTTCCATTTTTTGTAACTAAACTCTAGAATTTCCTGTGATCTTAAACACAAATAAGGGCATGGCAGGGATTTGGAAAGTAAATAATTGTAATAATTTAATTCAATTTAATTAATTTATATAGCACCAATTCACAACACATGTAATCTTAAAGAACTTTACAAAGACAATTCAGTGAGATCAAACAATCACATTGGTTAAAAAGTGTCTATATCAGAGCACTGACTCGCAGAAACGCTCCTCCTATCCTTGGGTAATATAATCAAACCACAGATGTTTATTAGAGAACATCAGTTAATAAAGAATCATGTAGACCAAAAAGTTAAAAGGAGGGTTAAGTTCAACAAAAACACTCAATGCTTTGGATACAGAACACAGAAGCTGTAAAAAGTTTTGTTTAACGCCACACATACCAGGACTTGACTGTCCACCTACACCGACAGCAGCCCTGAGTCCCATGAATACATCAATAGGACAACTATCAGAAATGCACTGTTGGAAGAGAATGATAGGATTTCTTATCTGCAGTTCGCCATAAACCATATAAGGTGAGATTTGGAACAAGTTGCTGTATTTGACTGAGACAAAACATTTGGACTATGCAAAACACTATGTTACAGAATAAATAGCACCACACAGCATGGTGACACAGCATCCCCACAAAGAAATAAGTCAGTGGCAGCCTCCTGCTTGGGGGTTCTTTCTCTACCAGTGGCAGAAAAGCTGGTCCAAGGAAAACCTGTTACAGGTCCAAAAAATGCTCCTCTTCCAGCAGGACCACGACCCTAAACAAACAGCCAGAGCTACTATACAATTAAAGCCAATCCCCCAGTCAAAGCTCAAACTGATAAAGAATTATATTGCAGAGAGGAGCTGTCAGAAATTCCTGTTTTGCTTCTCCTTCATTTAATTTCATATTGCCTACAATTAAATACACTAATTCTTTGATTCCAAACTAACAAAATATAAAAATATTTTGCAAGACCCTGTGAAACTCATAACTGCACTTGATTGTAAAGAATTTGAAATGTCACGTTTGTTTGCATGTTCCCTGAAAGTTTTCAGAAACTAATCAAAGCACTTCTCTGCTTCATATTGATTTATCTTCTAGGCTAATTGCAATCTTCTTCTATTGTTTCATGCATTTCATTATCGGGACACATCCAGGTATCGACCAGGACCCCCTTGAATACACTATAAATGAGCCTGATGATCTTCTTCCTGTTTCATAACAACGAAACTCCAATCAGATGAAGGTAGATTGGCGAACCAATGTTCCTGCCCCCCCCCCAGGCAGCTCTGCTGTCATGCTAGTGGTGCAACTTTAATGCAAATCATGCAGCATGATCAATACCGCTCTATCATAGGGTACGATCAGGTGACAAGCAGCGCAGCAGGTGACTAGATCAAATAACATAATAAAGTGAGTATTTTTATTGATCGCTGGTGCCAGGCAGTAATAAAGAACAAGGAGCAATCACAGTGTGCAAAGAGAAACAGAGTGTGTGGCGAAGCAGATGGCCGGGCTTGGTAGGGTGGAGCTGACGAAACACAGCAGAGGTATTGTTTCTCCAGGACCGATTACCTGAATTAAAACAAATGACTGGGGGGCGGGGGGCTGTAGGCAGGTGGTGGATAGTGGCTAAAGGAGATCATTTTTTCTTCCTACTGGTCCTCAAAGGTTAAAACACTCACTGCTTTATTATTGCAACTTCAGGAAGCTATAGATGCTGTGGAATATATTTTGTATAAATAGTCAACTTTATATTAACCAATACATTCTGATAGAAAGAGAATTTGATCCTATTAGGGATTTGGGGCCTTATATCTATGCAGCAGAAGAGGAATGTTTCTCAAAAACAACAACAAAAAAAACCCCACAACAACTGCTGAAGAGACAGCTGAGATTTTTCTTCAAAGGAATTGGGCCTTTCCCCTACTACTCTGAACCAGTCAAACAAAAGGAACATAAATATGAATTTTATTCTTTTCTTTTGTTGTCCAGATCATCATAAAAAGCCTGGTGACTGCATTAAACCTAGAAACAAACACCTCAGATTAGAAGATGCCTAAAAACAAGCGGCTATGATCCGCTGGACTTCTGGGATGGAAATCCGGCACAAAATTTTACACATCCACCCGACTCTTTCAGAGTTTCACT
>JAUZNJ010011162.1:2580-22183 GCA_034780135.1 Jordanella pulchra
CATAGTGTTCTATTTTAGCTTCAAGATTCAAACGTTATTATCATCATGCATTCAGAATAGTATTTTACTGAGACACTGGCTCAAAATTCACATTATACACAGGCATAAGTTAAAAACAATGACAAACGAATATGAGCATACATATGCAGGTTTCATTAGCATACGCACATGGAATGGGACATGTAACATATTTTGTTGACAGGGTTTGACTGCAGGAGGAGGACTACTTTCACAGTGTCGAAAAAGAAACTCTTGTGGCGTCTAATTGTGTTAATATGACGTCGTACTTTAATACAGGTGAGATTCATAGTAGCAAGTCTAGCAGTAATAGTTATTTCACCAACTGATTCTCCCTTTTATGCTGCAGATCTCTGCAGTGCCTCTAGAGATATCCCAAACATACTGGCTCTTCTCCGACTGATGCTCTTCTTGCTCAGTCTGTCAGCTAAGGTGGACTTCTGTATCTTGGTAGGGGGGTTGCAGCTCTTTCCAGATGATGTATTTGGCGAAAGGTTTGAATTGGACCTAAATAAAGACATTAAAGTATTAGAGAGTTCTTTAATCACCAGACCTGGAGACTTACAAAATTGTGTGGCTCAATGGGAACAGGTGAGGATTTACCTGAAATGCTTTACCATTGTCGCACTGTCCTGATGGCCTCAGTTTTCTGGACATCGACCTTCTGATTTACCTTCTGACTTCTTACCTCAGCGAGTCTTTGGTTCTGACTATCGCCTGGAGTCTGGATTCCTGTTGGTCTATTCATTTATCTGCTCAGTGAGCTGTCTGCTTCTACCAGGCATTCAGTCGGAGTCCTCGAGCCTGCAGATAATTTCCAATGTAACTTTACCTTTTATAACACAAACAGACTCAGAGACAGTTTCTACAACAGGATCAAAGCCCTGTTAAATGCAAACTCTTGACTGTATCATGTGTCGCTCAACCACGGGTCAGGTGCAATAAAAAATAATCTTATTGCAATGCAATTCATTCATACAAGTGCAATAACTATATACCTTTATGTAGTGTTACATATACTTTTGATAAATGCATGCCTTGTTTAATTATTTATTTATTTTGTTATTTATGCAAGTGCTGTGCTGGTTTACACTGTATGTGCAATGACAAAGATTTTTTTTGAGTTGCATTCAGTGCACTGTCTCCTCCACTAATGTTTTTCCCAGCCACTAACCTTGCTCTGTCCTCCATAGAGGTTTCTATATGTATTCCTGAAAGTTTCCACGCATTTTTCATGCTCCTTTTTTAAATTAAACACTTTTGAATCACTTCTGTTGTCTATATGAATTTTGTGGTCCCCAGTCTTGACATTACAAAGATGAACTAATGAAGCAACACCAAGGCAATATAAAAAAAAACAGAAAAATTATTAAAACACAGATACAACAAAATGCAAAACCTCAATCACTGAAGGATCGTGACAGATGGTGGATTTAAAAAGATCTCCATGATGTAATCTTAGCTTTAGACATTTTGCGATGGACACAGGTCTCCTTAAACTGCTGGAGACAAACACCCATCCCACTGAGATCCCGAAGGATTAAACATGAGAAGATGGATGTTTTTTATATGTCCTGCTTTAAACTTCCCACAAGTTTCTCACTGACCTGTCGCTTGCATTCCTTGATCTTCATGATGCTGTTTGTTCACTGACATTCTCTAAGAAATCTTCAAAGTCTTATAGAATTGTTGTACTTAAATTGAAGTTTAAGTAGTTTGATTCATTTTATTTAATATCAAATCAAACTGAAATCTACATACAAGATCTGTATCATTTCCTTCTACTTCAAAGTTATATACTATTTTGTGCTTGTCTTGTCAAACATCCCAATCAAATACATAAAAGTTTAAGGACGTATTTTGGCAAAGTGTGGAAAAACATCAAGCAGTATGAACACTTTTCCAAAACAGTTGAGTTTTTTTTTTCATCATGCTTTAATAAAGTGATATTTACCATCAGAAATGATGGAGGGAAGCCAATTATTCCTGAAACCCAGGTGGCAGAGCATGAGTCTGGTCTTCCAAGCCACTGGATCAAAAACGTAGAGCAATAAAAGAGCTCAGCCAGGCCGCTGCCACACTTCTACTTTTCAGTGGCAGCGGAAGGCAAGTGTGGTGACGGTCCAACAAAAACTGGGCTTTTTTTTGGCTGTTCTGATGTTAGCTGTTGTTCTACAACAGATCCTCTCTTGTCTGCTGTTCAGGAGAAAAGAGTAGAGAAACGGGAACATTTGTAACATGCTTTATTGGAAAACCAGTTAACATGTTAAAGTAGGTATTCTGGCTATTTGAGACAAAAGGTCAAATTTTTGCCAGTGGGCAAAACTCTGTATGTAATTCAGTCCTACACTTAACCCTCAGCACAAAACCCAAACCGTGAAACATTGGTTGTGGGACCATTCTGTTTTCTTCAGGAATTCAATGATTAAGTCAAAGTCAAGCCCTTGATCCATTTTAGAGTCTGTTTGGAAATTCTGGAAATATTTGGAAATACTCTTTATCCAGTCTGACTAAGTCTTAGCTGTTTGCAAAGATGAATGAGCTGAACCTCCAGTCAATAGATTCATAAATCTGGTTAAGACTTTCTCCAACAGACTTGAAGTCATCATTGCTCCAAGAGCAGCCTGTACAAAGCGTTGCCTCTGGAGATTACAAACACATGCATCCCACACTTTTCAGAGCTTGAAAATGGAAAAGAAATTTTAGAATATTTTTTTTCTACTTCCCATGATGTCCTACTTATGTGTATTTGATCACATAAAATCTTAGCATAAGAAGATTAAAGTTTTTGCTTTTGTAGTGTGAAAAGAAATACTTTATAAGAGCACTGTTTATATATTCCTCTTTTAGAGACCATTAATCATTTACTGAATGAGTATAAAGTGTATTCCTGAAACAGTCAATCATTAACTGAACTTTAAACGTCTTTGAAGCATAAAACTTTCACCTCGTCACATGATGAAATCTGACTGTTTCTGTGGGGAAGTCTACAGATCAGAGCACAGTGTCCTTTGAATGATGTTGGCCTGTTTTCTATACCTCTCATGTCTTTAAGGACTGAAGTTTTGGGTGGTGTGCAGCAATGAACACAGTGAGCAAAAGCAGAGTCTGTCAATGCAACCTGTCTGCTCTCTGCATCAGCAGTGTCAGTACTTTAGATCCACGTGGCTGCTTGTTGTGTTCCGGACGCCTCTCTGAGCGATAAACCTCCCTCGTGTTTTCCTAGGGTTAACTCAACATCCTGTGTCCACACTCTCTTCCTGGCCTTATCATGCAGTGTGTGTGTAGACGCAATCACAAATACTTCCGGAGGTCAGTAGATAACGCAGACTAACAAATACTGCTCTGGATCTTTCACAAACAGGCGCACGCACTCACAGTCTTGTACTCTGAATATAAGGTCCAGGGTTCAAATCTCTGCAGTGGGAGAGTTAAACTTTAATCTGTGAAAAAAAAGAGGAGGTGCTCGGTGGCTTTATCATATACTAAAAGTAAGAACATTGGAAAATGAGATAGTTTGTAGAAAAGTGTTTTTTTTTTCTTCTTAAAATTCAAAAATAACAGAAAAAGCTGCCAATACGGAAAGACGTTCTACCATCTAATGATTCGCCTATAAGTCCAGAGTTTGCATCTGTTTACCAGATCCAGTCTGATAAAACATTGACAAGAGGGATGAAAATATAAAGTAATATCCTTTAATATGAATCTGCATCCATCTCAAAAATGATGATTCAAGCCTGTTTTACGCTTTGCTTGAGTTTTGTTTTACTTTTTGTCACCAATTTCTGGTCGTTAGAGTAAAACAAAACAAAGTTAGACACATCCAGAAATGAACAACTTAATGAACACATTTCACAGGTAATTTAGGTGATATATTCACCTGTTTCCTCTGATATGGGCTTGTGATTTCACACAGCACAAGTGGTCTCTTAAGTTTCAAAAACCCTTATTGCTTTAACCCCGTTCATATCCTAAACCAGGAACATAAGTTATAATAGATGTAATAGATGTCAGCTTCACTGGTTTGAATAGTTTTTTTCCTCTCAATAAACCCCCTGCTTTAAGCTATTTAAGATAGCTGCTATAAAGATATAGTTTATCAAATATAATCTGTCATATCACAGGTAAACAGATTGTCATGAACATTTCAACTAGAATTTTCTACATTCTTCAAAGAAAGCTTAGAGATTGTAATTTTAAGGGCAAGGACATAACATATAGGGAGTATTTCTAAACGTTCTCTGAGGTAAAAAATGTTTTGTACTTTTTCTTGCATCTTTCTTCAGATGTTCCCTAAAGATCAATATAATAATTTGCAGCCCAAACAGCAGATAACCATCAAATAATGTGTCATGTAAGAAAGCCTTATTTTGTTTTTTTTTACTGTTTTAGTATTGACAACTTTTGCCTTCATTCCTTATTTTACATTGAGCATTAGAGCTAGAAACGTTTTAATTATACTAATTTCCAATTTGATTTCTTTAAATATGCCAAAAGTAAAGGTTAAACCTACCTAATCAAGTCAATCAGCAATAAATATCATAGTTTGCATTAGAAAAGTGCTATTTATAATTTTTTTTCATGCTCCAAATCTTTCATTTGTGATTGTGTTGTGTTTGTTGACATAACCAGGACAGTTTAAGTGCTGTGTAGTTCTATCTGGAGCTGATATGAGAGCACTTTTGGCTCTGAAAACCTTCAATATTTAGGCTGCCTCTGTAAGACCTGTTGCCGTTTGAATTCCTGGTAGGATCTGAGGCTGAGGAGTTGGGAGAGGTGTGACTACTATTGTCAGCAGATCTGTTTATTTCATCCTGGATTTACTTTCCTTGAGGATCAAAGCCTCCAGTCTGAGTCACTTCATAACACATCTGATCCTCTGATTCTTAACTTTTGCCAAGTGATGATAAATACTGTTGATTCAACAAATACAGGCCAAAATTTACTCATTGATCTAAATAATGATACCATGATACCTTGAAATTATATATATAACTGTAATTAGAGTAAAATAAAGCTGGAGTCTGAATTTAAAAAAGTCAAAGAATGTAACACTAAGTTTACACCAGCTCCTTTATTTCAATTTATTCACTTTAAATTGATGCTTAGAAGAAAAAACAAACATCTTTGTTATAGACATGAATCCCTTCGCTTTCGTACTAAATCATGGCTTGGACAGAGATAAATTGATAAATTATCTGTTCCTAGCAATATTAGCTAACAGGACTTTAGGTGAATGCTGCCATTATGATTTGACATATATTAAACAGACAATTTAAACGTTACAATATCTTTCTGCTTTGGGCTTAGGCCAAAAAAAGAGCTTTGATGTTGAGATGGCTGTCCAGCAAATGAAAAAAACCAAAACCATTTCAATCTCAGCAGTGAATATTTTTCCTGCAAAAATAAAATATGTATTTTTTAATGACTTAGAACCTTTTTAACCCTTCTAAAACATTTAATCTGCATTAGATAAATTCTATCCATACAAATTACAGACACAGGGAATTAGAACTTAACAATACTTGAATAAGAGAATTTGCATGAACTGTGCATTGTTAAATATGGTGCGGCTCTAATGTATGCCTGCATTACATTAGGTTCAAAATATCCAGGTTGTTTAATATTCTTTAAAAGTGACTGGTCCTCTTCCTAGGCTTTTTTTTAAAGCCCTTGTCATTTGAAATGACTTTTAGAAAATATATTTGCTGTAGTTGACAAAGAGAACATATGCATAGCTGTTAATAATCCAGCATATAATTTTAAAAAAGGAGAAAAAATTCAAAATGGACAATCAACCACTGATCTTTAGTAGATGAAGAGTAGATGGATAAAATGTCTTCAAGGAATCAGGAAAAATCTAGATCCTCTGCATAAGAGTTAATCACCAGCGTATCGTTGTTGGGACTCGTTTTCAATACATTGTTTTTATAATGATATTTTTGGGCCCATATCAGGACGCCTCTCTGTCTATAAAACTGTTGCATCTTTAAAAATTTTCCTTGATGAAGGTAAAATATTATAAACCAGTGAGTCCTTTGAACGAATTTGTGATCATAAAGATCCTAATGACTGTAGTGTTTTCTGGAAAACTGTCAGTTATTTGTAGATACAGCAACCGGTTTGTGTCACAATTTCAGCAGCTGGGTCAGAGTATGGAGCCTTAAATGATCCAAAATAAAAGCATACATTTGATACGATCAGATATATGCTTTTGTAACTTAAAACCACATTTAACAAAAGTTATGATTAATTGCTACACCCCAGAGAGCGTGCTGGTCATCTGTGACAGAGGGGGGTTCAATACGATGGCTGCAGCGACTCAACGGGGAGGGAAAGATTTATTGTTCATGGGAGATAAGACACATAAACAGGCTTGCATACTTGTACAGACCACACACTATGTGCACAGGAGATAAGACACACACTGACATGTCATCATGTCCACAAACACACACTCACTGCCTCGCTCGGCCACATCTTGGGGTAACACTCATGGACATCAAACAGCGTGGCTGGCTGGGATCACTGCTGCCCTCTCCTCCCTCCTCTTGACCTTTAACCTGATCTCTTCATTCTTGTGTCTCGGCATCTCTGTCTTTCATCTCTCTCTCCTTTCCTTTTCGTTCTATTTCTGATTTCATTACATGCATGTGGATTTTGGTCAAGGAACAAATCACAGGTTTTTAAAGTGAATTTAGTTTGTTGTAATCCACCCCAATAAACATAGATTGATGAAGTAGCAAACAGCTAAATCCAGCTTTTCATAATGTATTATATACAAAATAAAGTTAAACCAGGACCAATATTGGCTAATAATAATAATGAAGAATTAATAAATGATATACAGCCTGGACTCCATCTGTAATATTAAATATGATTAAAAAAAAAACACACAAACACATTGAGTCATCAGTAAAACTCTAGACTTTGTTGAAATAAAGTCTGTTTCAAAACAATATGTGTAGAAGAAACAACCTGGTTAGAAAATACAGATATTTGGGTTCAAATTTAGGAAGTAAACATTATAAAAATTTTCAAAAAATAAATACTCAAGCAAAATACAAATGTTGAAAAAAGTTACTGAGTTTTTAAAAAGGAACCATCACAGGGTATAGATAAGCTCAGACCAAATCACAGCTAAACAATTTCCATTGGATCTGACTTTAATCAGATTAGACTCCTGAATTAGGATGAGGGCTCCTCAGGCAGTCCTGAATGGGTAATCTCACTGCTAAACAGACCAACTTAATCCCACTTTATCTTTTGATAGATGATCATCTCAGTCAAAACTTGGGATAACAAGTCTGTTCTATTAAAATATATGGACATAATCTTCATTAGATTTCAGTCTGGACTTTGACTAGGCCACATTAACACACTGCTGGCTGAAGACAAGCTGCAGAGTTAGCTGTTTATGCTTTAAACAATTTACTGACCCCTTGATTGTTTGAATCGTATGATATGTTAAACTATAGAGCTTTGAATCATTAATATGTGAATAAAAAGCATGCTCCTATTAGGATTAATGCATAAAAATAGATAGAAATATATCATGATGCTGCTGCCAACACCACTTGGAAAAATATGCACAAGAGTTTCATTTTAAATTATACTTTATTTCATATAAAACAAAACATTAAACAAATAAATTAGATATTTCTAAAATAACTTTAAAAAGTTTAAAAAATGGAGTTTGTACCAGAAGATTACAGGAATGTAAAAATAAAGGCAAAATCTGAAATGTAATCTAAGAGAAGTAAAAAAATTACATGTGTCAGAATAAGATGACTGAAAAACAAAGACTTAAATTTTAACCAACACATGGTGGAAGGTAGAGTTTGGAAATTGCTGGAATGAAACCTTCAATTTTCATTCAAAATGGTCACAAGCATCACCATAGGATGCTCGGTTCGCTCTTTTTCGAGGTCAGTTTCAGGAGGAAGGAGTCGTTCTCTGATTCTATCCTGGAAGCGACGAATCTGAATTAAGATTTGTAATTTAAAAAGACAGGAGGCTTTGGGGGATCAGGATTGGAGGTGGGGGGCATTACCATAATAAGAGCCTCTTCATTTGCACACAAGCTCAAACTACCCCCCCCCCCCCCCCCTTCAAAAAATCCCCAAAGAACTCCCTCTAGTCTGTAGTCACACCCATTAAGCCGCCAAAGCCCTCATTGTCCGGCCCGGCTGTGGACCTGAGGGTCCCTCGCCACCAGATTGAGCTGGGTGAAGGGTTACAGTTAGACAATGGAGGGTCCCTCCCCCTCCTCCTTTATTTGAAATCAATCACACAGCCTTTCTCATTCAGAGCCCCCCCCCCAATCAGTAATGACAGTGGGCTTGGACCAGCTCCCTAAAGAGTCCTCATGCCTAACTGTCCATCCTCCTTCTCAGGGAACAAGTTGAACCTTAACTGATCCAAAAGCAAATGACACAGAAAGTTTAAATTTTATTCAAATGACTGAGGAGGTAGAAACCCGGCTTGTAGATTTGGGAATTATTCTGATCTTTTAAGTTTGTTTACAATGGATAATTTAGGATTTCTGGGGGAACCTTCTGTGAAAAAGCTTAGAGGCCCTCAGTGCATTGAGCTAAGATAAAAGCTCATCTGAAAAAAACAAAGAAAACAACAAACCGTTTTAGCCTCTACAAGGGACTTCTCTTTGCATAGAAACTGATGAGCGTTAATAAAGGAAACAAGAGTTGAGGTGGTGCACCATAAATAATCTTCCATTATAAATCACGTAGAAATAGAACATTTGAACAAAACTCATCTTGAAAAGAATCCAATCCCAAAAACTTCACAGATGTTTATGATACTGCTGTTTTATTCATCTTGAAATAGTCCTAAGGTTTGCATTTGGTGATTAAATATTAAAAAATAACATATGACTGCACTGGAGGTTTGTCCAGTGTGCAATTATTCCTGTCAGAATAATTGTCTAATACACAATTAAGACAGGGAAAAATACAACAGCTTTCACTGAAAACACTATTACTTTTGTTTTTTTACATGCATTTAATTTTTTTAACAAGTAACTAAAAATGCTTTAGATGTTCCCATGGTAGTACTACCAATATGACACATTTCCCCCAGGCATGAATCTGCAGGATAGCTATAGAACCAGCTTTACTTTGCTGTTTGGCTCCATGTACTGCTGTTACTTTGCTGCTCAGCATTCACTTCGTTCTTCCTGTTTGTGGTGACTTCAACAAAGCGGACACTGATGGAGAGACCCTCTGTCTTGTTCTACAAACTTTTCTGACTCTAACAAAAAAAAAACCTGCTTTGCTTGTTCAGATTTTTTGTTGTAATCGCTAACCTAGTGACCTTAAAGCTGCCGGGGGGTCAGTGCAGCTGAAATGTGCAGCTTACGTGTCCCAAGCACAATGCTTGATGATGAAAGATGGTTTTCCTCCAAAAATAATAACATTAACAAACTCCTCCCCATTAGGGGGGGTGTCCCACTGAAACAGTGATCTCCCCTTCTATTGCTCCTTTTTTCCACCATTAGTCTTAATGTCACTTTGCGGGATTAAAGGTCACATTTTCTTTTTTTAATAATCTATTTTATTTTATTACTTGTTTATTTTTCGTTTGTCTCTTGCACTGCTCAAACGGATTCAAATCTAAATCCAAATCTAAATTTATGCTGTAATGAAGGGTATAATTGATGTTTGTTTCGTTTTACACAAGAGGGTCAGTTATGGAGCACCACCTCAAACCTCCTCTGTCATTTGTTAATAATTTCCATTTCTTTATATATGTGTGAAATATTTTTCAATATGTGCCCTTCTTGCATCAGTGGGTAGATTTAACTAATTTGGATTAATGATAAAAGATTTGAGGTGTGTCATTTACTACAGATAAATTATTAACTGATAATAATGTTCTAATAAAAGACCAAACATGTCTTCTTTTAGTGTTCTCTTTTTCTTCGAGCTGGAGGTGAAATAAAATCAAAATGAAGGGTTTCATTCCAACAGATTCTTCAAACATATCCGGCTGGAACTTTTCTAAACTTTTATTATTTCTCAGCCTCTAAACCAGTTTAAATACGTTTATGCAGCTGATTTAGCACTTTGTGTTTGAGGAACATTTTCTATCACTTCACCTCAACATGTTCAGTTTTTCACGTCATTCAGAATAATTTATGCAAGGCAGTCGTTTTTCTGTCATTGATATGTACATAAAATATTTTATTTTTCTAATATATTCACAGGAAATCACCAGTTCAGGCACTTTGCTGCCACTGCAGCAACTTCTTAGCATGAGATCCTGAGATTTAAGACTTCTCTTTTAAATAAGTAATACAAATGTAAAATATTATTATATAGAGCAATTTATATCCACAATCAAATTCTTAACTTTTTATTATAACAAAATAATTATTTTTTCTTTTCTTTAAAATATCCTCACAACCAAGATTTGAAGCCCTGGTTTTTTTCGGTTGGTGGAAGCAGATCTTTGTCCCTCACCACTCCAAAGGTGAGATAGAAAAAGCACTTGAATGAGTTTTGAGTTTCAGGGTCTCTTCTTTTGAGTTTAGTGCCATGTTTCTTTTTAATGTTAGCAGCTGTTTCCAAGCAGGTAGTCCAGAGTTTTGCTTGTTCTTCTGAATGCCGAAATGTTTTTTCCTTAGACCTCCAGGCTGTGAAGAAGTTTGCAGGCCTCAGTGCTCCATGTGTGTGAATATAAATGCCTACTTCTATCTAAGGGCTTTAATAACAAAGTCCAATGAGAATTACACCTTTAACTTGAGAAATGGAGCTGTCGACCTTCAGTTTTGGTACCAGATGGCAACTCAAGGCAGTTCTCGCTCGGGCGTGGCGTTCTGGAGTCTATCTGAGGGCTGTTTTTGCATCTATCCGAGAGCGGACGTCCTGGTAGGCCAACAAGCAGGGGTCAGTGGACAAGGCATCGTGTGTAAAAACGGAGTCGTTATCTGAGGAGCAGGAACTGGAAGTGTCCTCACAAGATGGGGAGTACTGCTCAAACGGCGTCGACAGGTCCAAGTACTGAGAAGAATAAAACAGACTGGTGAGAAAGTCTGAAATCAAGCATGAAAATGTGAATAAAATAAGGCAGCAGTGAGCAGTAAAGTATTACATAAAAACATCATTTGAACTGTTCAGCTGTTTTGTTCGGTGTTCTTTAAGATTTGCCCAAAAATATTGAGTCAAAGAGCATAAAAAAAGATAAATCATTCAGCATTAAGATGTTTTTCTTAGCTGAAGAATCACAATTCTAGCGATCCGTCCACGCTTGTCAACATTGGACGTCAGTGCCCACTCATGAGTGCGAGTGCTGAAAGCTCACCTCGTCAGAGATGGACAGCAGAGCTTTGTCCAGCTCCTCCACCAGCTGCTTGAACGTTGGTCTCTGGGTGGGAACAGCGTGCCAACATTCACGCATCAGCATGTAGCTGCAGGGGAAAGAGCAAAATTACATTATGTTACTGCATTTATTTCTATCAACATGCTGTATTTTGTAGAAAAACAAACAAACGTGTATTTGAGCATTTTAATCAGGAAGGATTTATTGAAAAGAAGTTTGGAAATTAAAGTTTTATGGTAAGCTAAAATCCAAACATTGATTAATTAAGACTGCAGCAGGTTGGTCTATGGAAAGTGAAAAAGCGCCACAAAATCATTACATTAAAAAGGGGTAAAATTTTAATAAATCAGTAAATCTGAACATTTCAGTTAATTTAAAGTACATATTTTTACTTAATATCCATAAACCAAAGACATCATGAATTCATTGTACCTCTCTCTTTACAAATCAAAAATCTTTATTACTACAAGAAAAGCAGGATTTTAAAAGTGATCTGCTGCTGACTGCCATCATGAACTTTAGCGCAGGAAGCAAAAATGTTATTTCAAACAATATTTTTATTATCAGAATCCACATGACTTCATTGATCAATCAATAAATTGCATCAGTATAATCCAATAATAGTCGGACCTCCCCACTGCAGAAGGACTGGTTAAAATCCTAGCAGCGATTAGCAAATATACATGTTTATACTGTGCCTTTTCTTTTTCAATGGTAGGAAACACTAAGTGTTTTCCTGTAATATCTGCTGGGCAATTGGGCTGTGCCCCAGTGGGGAGACTGGGTGACTTAGAAAACTGTTGTTTCAATAATTCATAGAAGCTGTTATTCTAATTATTATTCAATGAAAGAATAAAGGTTAGAATTTCTTGAATTTTAAAACCCTGTTTGCCATATTGCAGAATTCAATGAAAGTTTGTCCTCTGACCTTTAAACCAGTTTGCAAAGACGTCTTGCAGCATTGATGTTTGTGTTATCTAAGAGCACTTCTTACTTTTTATCTCTAAAAAGGAATAAGTAAGAGAACTGAGCACCAGAGAAAGAAGAATGGTCCTACTTACAGTTCATGTGTACAGTTTGAGGGTTTGTCCATGCGGTGTCCCTCCTTTAGCAGCTTGAAGAGCTCCTCAACTGGAATGCCGGGGTACGGCGAACCCCCCAATGTGAAAATCTCCCACATCAGAACACCGAACGACCACCTGAGAGCAGCCAAAAGGAAAAGATCAGGTCTAAGCCTTTAGCATCAGTTTTACTAGCAGAAGCTTGGAAGTAAAACAAAAACCAAACTCTCTTAAAGAGGAGAGGAGGAACTTACACATCACTCTGATGAGTGTAAACTCTGTCAAACAAAGCTTCCGGTGCCATCCATTTCACTGGCAGCCGGCCCTGCAGAGCCAGGAAAAACACGTTAGGTCCCACACTCCCTGAACAGGGTTCTTATGTCTTTAAAAATCTGAAGTCTGTTTTTTTTTTGTACTTTTCAAGACTAGATAAAAAAATAAAGTTAGAAAGTAAAGTATTTATTAAAATATTTAATATTAAATATTTAAAATATTTGTAGACATGCTCCCTTTCCTATCACCTGTCCTCACTCCCTCTCGTTCTTTTTCACTTTGTTCTTCATGTTTTTCTTGATCATTGACCTCTTCACCTATTTCTGTTTCCCTCCCTCTTTCCCTCTGTTCATGTATCCTTCTTTTACCGCAAAATCAAATCCCTTTTTCCTTCTTTACAGTTCTGGTTTTTTTTGTTGTTTTGTTTCCTACTTCAACCTTAGTAGTCTCTGTAGATATTTCTTATACTAACACTGAAGTTTACTAACAGTCATGTTCAGTTTCATTATTTTATTCTTAAAAAGAACAGCAAAGGACCACGAACTCTGGAAAACTAAGTCTGTGGTTTTTAGTTATTTTACTTGCGTTTTTAGTAAAATTCCCAGTTAATGTCTGCATGGACTGATTTTTCCTCTCATTTTATAACTACATGCAAGCAAGATTAAAGTCAATCACAGAAAACAACTGACACAAAACTTGTTTGGAACAATTTTTTTGAAGGGTGATAAAGCTACTGATGCAGTTACACCTCTATGTGAAATCCTGCTGTCTTATCCTCCAAAAATCAACAACTTATTTCAGATCAACTGCTATAAAACCACATCAAAATAATAAGACCAGCAACTTTCAACACCTTTCACTCAATCCGATTGAATTTCAACAAGAACACCCTGGACGTTAATTTAAAAAACATGTAATTCCACCAAAAAATACTTGACAAAAATGTGTTTCAACAGTGGAAAATTTAATAAAAAGCAGAGTTTTCCACCCAGCAAACTCCTGAAAATGCAGAAACCGTGACTCACATTGGTGGTTTTCTTATAGTAGTCGATCTGGTGGACGCCTCTGGCTAAGCCAAAGTCGGCAATCTTCATCACATTGTCCTCTGTTACCAGAACGTTTCGGGCTGCCAAGTCTCTGTGGATGCACTGCAGGATTGAAGACAGAACGAAAAAGGTGATTTTGTAAAACTTAATATCTTGATTTATTTTCTGCCCATAATTCTGTTTTGTTTTTTCCAGATATCAATGTTTCATTCTGCTGCAGAAACCAAACAAGCAAGTAGAAAAATGTCTACCTTTTTGTTTTAGTAGCCATAAAACCTCTACTGCTTTAAGACATGTCTGGGTTGTTATTTCAAGGCAGCCGATAGAAATAATTGCAGATTTTCTGCCCAAATGAAAGGACTGCAGTCTAAAATCAACTCACAGGGCCTCATTGTAGTGAATTCCACAAAAATAAAAATGTCTTTATATAGAAATGGAGTTTAAACACAACCATTCAGGAATAAGGGAAAAAAGAAAGCAGTGTTTGCCCACATCGAATGTATGTCATTAAGTTTATTTTGGTTTTCATCTGAAATAGTCGAGGGATTTGTGGGGACCTGTAGAATGAACCGCTCTGGGTTTGTGGGTCTCCCCATAATGGAGGGTTAGTTTCAGGCTCTGGCATTCTTAAGAGGCAGCAGAGCCAGAAACCTGATGCCAGACAACGGCTCTGCTCCACTCGCCTGTTTGCTAACAGATTTATGGCTATGTTAAAGAGGACAAAGCCCTGCAAGCAAAAGGGACAGGCAGATGGATGGGGAAGAGTAAACAGGACTGAAGCTGTGGCAGCTCGCTGCTCAGGAATGCCGGTCTGAGACAGCGGCTGGCAGAGACAAAGAGACGTGTTGATAAGACACACTCACAGACAGAGTGCATGCTGGGAAAATGAAAAGAACTGAAAAATGGGGTGAGGGGGAACAAGAGTAGAAAGAGAAAGGCAGGAGAACAGCTGGTCCTTCCATCGGGATTCAGAAAGAGACGAATCAGTTTGAAGAACTAAAAACCGAGTTTACCGAGTAAACATCAAACCCTCGTAATTAAGCCATTAAAACATCTTCAAAACCTATACTGGCTTGATTTGGCGCAGAGGAGGATTTTGCAATGCTTGATGCTAACCACAGGTTTGCTTTAAAGCTTATGATGTAGCTTTCTCCATTTTAGGGGCTAAAAATAAAAGAAATTGGTCATTGAAAAGAGATAATGCCCTGAATGTAAACAAAAAAAGGAAACAAAGAGTCTGATTTCTGTAAGTTTTACTGTGTTGTACACACTCCATCAACCATATTGAACTTGAACCTGCAACTCTTCAAACGTTTTGTAACCAATAAATTACAACTAGAACAAGTGTTGCACAGAGAACATGTCTGATGGCCATAATATTTCCTGTTTGTAGCATGACTTACCTCTCATAGCTAAGTAGAAACTAGCACTTAAATACTGACAGATTACACTCTTTGCAACCTTCTTTAGTGTCAAACTAATTCAAGATAGAAGACCTACTTAAGTCTATCTACAGAGGGACATTTTATTTTGGCTTTAGTGAGTCTTTAAGTGAAGTTAGACCATTAAATGAGTAAGAATCTGCTTAAACTATTTGATATCCATTTATGTCTGTTGTATATTAAGGCTGCTATAACCCACCAGACTATCTATAATACAATCCACTGGCTACCTACTGGTGTTTGTCTTCACAAATGAATTACCGCTTCAGAGATGAAAAACAATAATAGATTGCCGGGAAGCAACTATAAATCAGGAGAAATGCCATTTATATTGACAGATTTCTATCTATAAAATGTTCATTGAGAGATTTACGGCCGTTTAGATGTTATTCCCTCTCTTTCAAGTGAACCCACCCTTTTCGAGGCCAGATACTCCATCCCTCGGGCCACCTGGTAAGCACAGGAAAGCAGGTCTTTGAAGGTAAGCTGCTCCTCGGGCACTTTAGTCACATCAAAGGTGTAATCCATGCCTGGAGGTCGCCTGGCCCGCAGGTACTCCCTCAAACTGCCTTTGGAGGCGTACTCCACAACCACATACAAGGGGCCTGTGAGGGGAAGGGGCATATAAGACAAGGTGAAGAACTGTTTGAGTTCTAACTTTTGCCTCAGGGTTGGAGATCAGAGACAATAAATTAGGTTTTAAGAGACAGGAAGACTACTTGAAGCTCACCATCCTGTGTGCAGACCCCCAGTAGGTTAATTATGTTCTTGTGTTTGTCCATTACTTTCATCAGCTCCATCTCTGAAATAAGGTCTGCAAGGTCTTTGTCCGTGGCATCATCTGAAGGGAAAAAAAACAGGTCATGTCGTTTAGACAAACAAGCAGTAGATGAAAACTCCTCACTTACTTTCTTCATTTTTGTTTTTTTGTTTTTATTACCTTTGAGCATTTTTACCGCTACAGTGGTGGCCTGATCCGGGCAGTCCTTGTTGATGCCAAAGGCTTCAGCCCTGACCACCTGACCAAAGCAGCCCTCTCCTAGAGGTTTTCCTAGTGTCAAGCTAGAGAGAGAAAATAAGCATGTCCAAATGAGAATTGTACAAATACATAATTTGGACCTCTGGTTTCCTAAACTACAGGTTGGAGGGAGCCAAAAATGGGCTATTTTATTTTTAGGTCCCCACATGATTTAAGAGCTAAACCTTTTACTGAGCCTGGATCCCGGCATATTCGAAACATATTTACCCTCACAGCCTTTTAGGTTTTTAAGGCAAAGCCTTAAAAGCACCTTGCTGTTGTAAGTTTCAAGGATGTTTAATTGCGAAAGATCTGCATTTATGCTGCATCAGTACTTACTTTTCCCTGGGGAACTCCCAGTCTGGATCGTAGGGCAGCTCAAACTCCATCACTCCAGCCAGCATGGGGGAACAGCCGGACGAGAGACGAGCCACTCTCATCAGAGACGCACTGGACTTTCCAGAAGAGTTGGATTCCACTGAATACTTAAAAAAAAAAGATTCAGATTTAATAACCTGCCTTTCAATCATACATGAAGGTTGCACTATGATTTTTTTTGAAGTAGCAGAAATATATCCCATTCGACCCTACAACTTTAGAGATTAGTTATTCTGTATTAAATCCTAAAGAATGTTTTCCATAATTTATAAATGTTGTACCTGTCTGCGAAGAGGAAACTTTGAGAGCTTCTGGACAGGAAGGGCATCAAAAGGCTCTCTTCTTGGGTGGACCTGCATCCGACACAGCACCACAATGATGATGGCCATGATCAGAGCCACGAATCCACAGGCATAGATGATGATGTCAGTGTACTTGGTCTCCATAGTTTCTATGGACTCAGCTTCTTCTTCTGTAGACATAATAATACAGGCAGACTTAATACACATGAAATGAAAAATCATAACAGTTTTAATTCTGAGGCAACCATACTTGAAACACTCAAAGAGCTTAGGATGCTGCTGAGGGTCATGCTTTTTTCTACATGGTGGGGGATATGCAGCTTCCTAAAGGTTTGGAAAAAGCTTCTCTTAACAATTTCTTTCTTTTCTTACCTGAAATCACAGTGAGCCAGGCGGACTGGTGGGCAAACCCGATTGAATTACCGGCTAAGCAAGTGTATTCTCCTGCATCCTCCATGGTAACTTTAAAAAGGTAAAGCACCTCCACCTCTGACATGTTCAGACTTCCAGTCTGCAAGACACAAATGAAATATATTGTAGATGCATAGATATATATAGATCTCTGCACCATATGGTTACTAATTGATACCAACCTTAAGAACCTGAACGTAGGGAATCCCATCAGGACCATAGCGGCTGCCATTTCTTTCAATGTGCTTGAGCCACTGAATATGAGGCTGAGCATCACTGTAAACCTTGCAGTGGAACTGAACATCGCTGCCTACCACTGCTGTGGTGTTGGCAGGTAAACCAGCTTGCAGGATAGGCCTGTGGGGGGAGCGCTCTGTAAGAGGACAAAACAAGACAAAGGGCTAAGGAAGCGAATCCAAACATCAACCATGAAATTTAAAAACTAGCTCCATTGACTAGAGACGTGGAAAAGTGCTACAGGTGATAGTTTGGCTTTGAAAGGTCTAAAAACAAAGACTTTTTAGTGAAAAAAGTACGAACAGAAGTTACATTGAACAATGACGACAAAACACTACACAGCAGGCAAACTTTAATATTTTGTAAACAAATGTCTAAAAATAGCTCGAAACATTCAAATTCTTGTCTGAATGTGTTTTTGTGTTGGCAGTAGAATAAGAAATGTCAGTTTGGGATCAGAACTGGGCCATTAGCATGCCGCTCTGGCAACGGTCCCTTTGATCCTCGGTCACTTTCTGATCTCATTAGTTTTCTCATTAGTCTCCACCTCTTGTCCCCATCAGCAGGGTTAGAAATTGACCCCATGCAAAACAAATGAACAAATAAACTGCAGCACTCTCCTTCGTGTTTTGTCATAAAACCAAGGAGGAAACTGTACTGGAAGCTCATCACAAATGGCAGGTACCACATTTCTGTTCACTTCATCCTGGTGGGTAAAGCCACTGGATCCTCTGATTTTTAAAACTTGTCTACAAACCTATTTTTATTTGGCTTTCAACACAGCATAAGACTCTTTTACTCTTAGTGTTGTTGAGGTTTGTTTTAGTTATTGGTTTTGTTGGTTTAAATGAATTTATTTATTTTACTTGTTTTATTCTCTTAAACTGTTTTTCTGTCTTTATACCATTTCATTTCATTGGTATGAGCAGCACTTTTGGCAGCTGCGGTGGTTTTAAAGGGTTCAAAATAAAGTTGAGTTGAGTTCAACTATTAAATTGTATATTTTTGTAAGTGCTGATAATGCTTTGGCTACTATCAGCCAGATAACATTTTGTCCCTTGTCTGTGTTTGTCCACATATTTAATGAATAGTTATGGATGTCTTACCCAGAACATCGAGAACATAGCTGTGAGTAATGGATCCATATTTGTTCTCCACCACGCAGGTGTAGTTTCCTCTGTCTGAGGGCACAACGCTCTCCATCACCAGGCTCCAGTGCTGATGTCTTAGCTAGCCAAAAAAAAACAACAACATAAAAATAGATAAACAAATATATCTCCTTAAGTAGAAACACTTAAAAAGATCTAAGTCTTCCACAATCACTCACCTTAATCCCGCCGATGCGGTGCTCTCCTCTGAACTCACGTCCGTTTTTGAGCCAGCGGATTGTTGGTATTGGGCTGCCCATTGCGGGGCAACGAAACTTCACAGTGTTTCCTGCAGGAACAGCATAAAGCTTCTTTTCCATACGCTGGGTGTGGGTCCAGTAGGGACCTGTTGAGACAAAAAACTGAAAATAAATCCTTTGTCTAGAGAACATGATGTGAATTAAGGGATGGAAGAAGTCCAATATAAGTCTTGAAAAAGCCAAAGTCAAATGTCAAATCATGAAGAAGCAGGTTTAATAAGGCCTCAAGTGCTAATGAAATGAGTTTTAGCTTTCCAAAAACTACACACCTCTGGAGAGGTAAACTTGGTCATTCTCAGTTTCAGCAGAAGAGTCCTCCAAGCCACTGTCCTCATCATCGTCCCCTGAACCTAGCATGTCTTGAAACAAGACAGAAAGTCAATACAAATTTAGAAAAAAACACTGATTAGAAACAAGTTTCTGTCTAAAAATGCAAAATTGTTTGTTCCTCTTACCTGCCACAGTAATGGTGAAGTTCCTCGCAGGGTTTTTGGTTCCCCGGAGAACACACATATACATCCCTGAATCCTCGTACGTCACATCTGTTATTTCCATGATGGCACCACGCATCTGGATGCGGGGTGTAGGTAGAAGTCGGACTCCTTCCTTGTACCAGTTCACGGCCATGCCCGGTCGGATATTCATGTCACAGCGCAGCTTCAGGATGTT
>JAUZNJ010011162.1:22283-43673 GCA_034780135.1 Jordanella pulchra
ATCCTGTCCATTATGTCCTTCAGCTCCTCACAATCTATGAGCCCCACATATGCCTGAGTGCAACAGACCAACCATAAAACCAAATTCATAATGACCTGACCTTCCACTACCCAACTCCTCCCCCCCAGTAGATTATTAGGGAAACTGAAAGCAAAATGACTCATAGCAAACTTCCTTCTCTTATAACTCAGGAAAGAGGTCAAGACAACTACCAAGACAGGAAACAGCAGTTAATAAACATGCTGCTGTCTGACGATAGATGGAGAGGGATGGTGAAGGCTTAAGGTCTAACAAATACTTAAAAGAGATATATTAAGGGGTTAGTATTACTGGGTCTTAAGTCTTATTTATCCATTATCTATACCTCCTAATTGCCAATAGGGCTGAATGTTTGCCTCAGTGGGGGAGAGATAAGGAATAGATGCCCAGTCAGGCACAGGGCCACACAGGAAAAGCATAGACACTCACATCCAAGGGCAATCTACTGAGACCAGTTAGCCTTAAGTACAGGAACTGTGGTGAGAAGCTTGTGAGTGGAGAGAAGCCACACATGCACGCAGAGAAAAGGCAAAAACTCCAAGCAGAAAACACACCAGGATTTTCCACCATGGGCCATTAACACTTATTAAAGTTACCTGGTCGGATTTCAGCAGCATTCATTTCTATGTTTCTGGACTTGATGATACCTATGAACAAGAGATGTGGTTTTAAACACTGAACTATCATAAAAACCACAGCTGATGAAAACAGATCCCAGCTTAGTGATAAGTTTCTCACCAGGCAGGACTTCCAGCCACGCTGACTGCATGGCCTGAACTGTCTGTCCCCCGTAGACACTCTCAGCCATGCAGATGTACTCGCCTGCATCTTCCATGGTGATATTGGACAGATGGAGGGTGTTGACCTTGGGGCCATTACTTTTCAGGGACTGCATAAAGGAGATCATGTTTCATCATCACTCAAGATTATAAATAAAATTGTAGAGCTTTTTCTAGCTGCTGCGGCTGTGTTCTTACTGTCAGGGGCTTGATGCGAGATGGTCCTCCTTGGGTTTGTCCTGAGCTGCTTGAATCCGTCTTTAGCCACTGCACCTTAGTAGATAGTGGCCTGTGGACTTTGCACAAGAGTTTTGCTTGACCTCCAACCACCGCTGTGGTGTTTTCTGGATACCCTGGTACGATCAGAGGCCTCGACTGACGAAGATCTGGAGAACATAAAGAGGTGGAAATAGAGAGAAGTCGATTGAGCACTTAAAGATTTTTTTTTTATTTCATTTGTTGAATTCGTTTGGCTTAATTTCTGAAGAATGGCCACCCATTATACAGTCTAAATGAATAGCCATAAAGTAGTTTTATTTCAGATCACCTAGAAAAAGAGAAAATGTCACAAAACTCGTCTGTTACCTCAGAATAAACCAAAAAGAGAAGAACACCATGTTCCTAACAAACCACTGACATTTAATGCTGCCAGAAACCAGTGATTGAGTGCCCTGATAACACAGCTACTATGGTGTCACTATCAGCTTGAGGGGGCCACTTTTCCTAAAGCATATCTGCTCCCTGGCCAGAGCCCCCTGCCACCGCTCAGTCACTCAGGATGAGCAATTTTCCAGGGTAATTTTCTGTCTGATTGCTTCCTGCGAGCACTAAGTGAAAGGGCAATCTGTTCCCTTGTGGCAGTGAAGTGCTGCCTTTCTGTCTAATCACCCAGAGTACATGCAGGTAATGCTTTCAGGACCAAATAACATGCTTACAGTCTTGTTAGTGGAAAATCAGAGACAAAGAATTAGCCAAATGAAGGAAAGCACATTTAAAGGAAAATCAAAAAAGTTAGTTTTATATTTATTAAATTAAATTTGAGTTTAAATGTTATGTCAACACAAGAGGGGCATTTTTTAAATTATTTAGAATAGCTTGTTCAGTCTGCTGTTTTAATTCACAGGTAGAAATTATAAGGGTTCCTACGCATTCTTGAAACGTCTGGACTTTTATTTTGATAGTTGTTTCTGTCTGGGAGAAAATGTGAGAATAGTGGCCTACTCTAGATCCGAAGTTAGCATTGTGCTCATTCTTGCAGAATGCTTCTCAATTGTCCAGAATCTGATTAAATCTGTCAGAAAATGTAGAAATACCATTCTGAAAAGAAAGCCAAAGGTGGGGAATTTGAAAGAACCCCAAACTACACAGTCTGCAGTCTTACTAATGAACTTGCTAAGGCAGTGACAGTGCCCTGGAGTTGAACTTACAGTGGAGTGTGAATTGTCACCCAAAGATGAGGGGGCAAACAACAAGAGAATACAACACAAACAAGCCGCCCAATCAGTCGGTCAGCCAGCAACCAGGCTGGCAGTAAGAGACTCAGACAACAGGGACAATAAAGAGACCTTGATGAGCCGACACAAAAAATGCACTCAACAACAATCGGCTATTTCTGTCTGTTCTCCTCCATACCAGAGGAATGAAACAAAACTTTAAAATGACCATGTCCTGTTTCTGATTGCTTTAGAACAAACCGCTTAAATGTCTTTAACTAAGTCAAGTCTTTAGCTATACATGGCCTGTTATTGTATCAACAGTTCAATCAACACATTCTTTCATTTGGTCACGAATTTACTACAATGTTAACTGAACCAGCTTGTCTTTATCGACAGTCAGAGCTACGATTATAAAGCTAAACATTTGGAGCCGCTAGAAACACTGATTTAATAGTGTACGGGCTATTGTTAAAATATCCAAAGCCTAGTGGTAGAGAACTACAGGAGAGACGTGCAACTTTGGATCACCAGGTTGTCATAACAACCCATAGATCTATGTGTGAACACTTGCCTGCTGTTTACAGGGATTCCAATAAATCTCCTACAATCACAAATGTAAACATGTACAGTTTGTCAAACCTCTACAGAAGCTTGAACATTAAAAACAGAAACTATGAAGGTTTTGATTTAAAAAAAAAGGATGAAAATGCAGAAAGAGACTTTGTGTACATTCCTAAGCCCAGTGGAGGATCTGTGGAGCTGAGAATGCTTCTTTCTGTGCTGTCATCTAAGGACAACAGCCCCAAAACAAGACATAATATATACTCTGATCCATGGCAAGGAAGTCCAACAGTGTTTCTATGCCATAACAATCACTTAGTATTTAGCGATAGAACACTATTCATACAGATGATTCTAACACAAACTGCTCTGCAAAGGTTGAAAACAGAATGAAAGATATAAAATAACTAGAGACATAGTAAAAACAGACAAATTTAAGAGAAGCTATAGTGCTCAGTCTGAGCATCTCAACAGATTATTCCACAGGCTGTTAAAGACACATAAGAATAACTAAACTCAGGTAAAATGAGGACATTTTGCATTTTCCTGACGGCCCAAAAAAACTATAGCCAATACGCCAAAATGGATTATCTTATTATTGTGTCCAAAAGATCTTTTCTTTTTCTTAATCTACAAACAAAAAGGACAAATAAACAAGTGATTAAATCTTTGTAGGCCTTCTGTCTAAAATCATGGCTACACAGTGTGCACCACAGCAGCACTAATCCTTATAGGAATCCTCAAAGTGCACCTCAGACCTGAGATAAATCCCAGAACAGTTTATGTTCATGTCGGACAATGTAAGACGTTTCTGTCAACAGGTTGTTTGAAGCATTTAACAAGCCTTGGCTGGCCCCTGTGGCCTCTAAGGGCCACACTTTTTTTTTTTATCTCTTATCTGTTTCTACATTTTCAAGAAAATGAATCATCCTAGAGTTTTAATCAGACAGAAAATTTGCACCACTAATGATAAACAGCCCTCCTCGCTTTAGCTTTAATTGTAAAACTTGCTGATTGGCAGGGAACAATTAGACTGAATAGGAACAGTGCAATAGGACTGTAAACCAACAGTGTTGGCCTAAAGCCTGAACGTCTGCCTGTAAAGCATCAGTGAAAAAAAAAAAACCCTCCCCATCCCCTGCAGCTGGCATGCAGCCAGGCAAATTTACACTTCCGAGCCCCAGGGCCCCGGATGGATCAGGTAGCACACTTTACAGCAGCAAAAACACCCTGACTCCTTAAGCAGCCGACTCCTTCACTCCATCCGAACCCCGACTACTGCCCCTCGCCTAATTTGTGCTGTCATCCTAACTTCCTCTGGACTCTTGCCCACTAAGAAACTACACCCTTCCTAGGAGAGAGGATGCTGGGGATGTACTCTGATAATGCAAGAGGTAGTATGTAAGTTTTATGTAAACAAAAGCCCCATAGAGAGATAAACTGCTTGAATGACAGTGGGATAGATGCTTCAAGTTCTCAAAATTGAATTCATTTAGGTTGGATTTTTTTTTAATGTAAGATATACAGAGGGTTATGCTCAATTTTAACTTGGACTGAAAAGGGTGGGTGACTTTCAAAGATTTTCACAAAAAAAATCTAATTTTCTTTTATACTCTGCTAACGTTTTATCTGTTACCCTTAAATAAAATCCTTTGCAGTTTAGTGAATTACTTAATAAAACATCAAATTTATTCTCTATCTGCTTTCTGAAAGTCGCAGAGGTTTTTTTGTAAAAAACACCATCATATAGATAGAGGAATACATCAACTAAATTTATCTTACCTTTCGTTCTCATCACAGGAACACTTCTAACTGCAACTCTGTCCACCAAGCAGATCAAGAGAACGCAGAATATGGAGTCCCAGGCCATCTTCTAGATGCAATGAGTGTTTTATGATTTAGAGGCAAACAAAAAGAAGGTGGGAGCCTGGAAAGGGCCTCAAACACTCGTCTCTTGCATTAGGAACTTCAGGAGGCCACAAAAAAGTCTTTAAATCTTGATCCTGCAAGGGTAAACAAACCAGAAGACAGAGAGTTAGACCTCTGTGGGTCAGGAACCCGATTGTTTTAGCAGACCTGTCTACAGAGCAGCTAAAGACACAAACCTTCTTGTTCGGTTTGAGGCTAGATGTCAAAAACACAAACAATTGTCCAGACAAATAGCTGCAGAGAGTGACTGTTTTGACTGTAAGCACCTGTATTCTTAGCCAGATGTCCTGCTAACTGTCCCACTTGTCTGTCCCACATTATCCAGGCACTCCTGCATCATGAATAAGGAGCAGGGCTGTTACTGGCTGTTGTTTATCAATGGATGGCACTCAGCTACCCTGGGGATAATGGATCCATACTGGGAAAACACTTGAAACCTGCCAGGGAGCGGCATTATGCCGGAGAAAATGTCTCCCAACTCACTGTGGGCAATTTCCTGAAAACAGCAGTACAATATTCAAATGATGATTTCACATTTAACTTGTCATTTCTTAAATGTGATGCTGTCTTTAAAACCATGTGCTAACCTGGCCAAAAATCTAGAATCTGAGTGAAATTTGGTTAATTTTAAAGGTATCAAACATTAATAGCAAAATTAAATAATTTCAATCTATTTGAATCATAATAGACATTTAGAGCCCAGTGAATATTATAATTTATTAATTAATTTGGTGTCCATAGTGCTATGATGACATGGCTAGGAGCCCAGGGTGGCATCCTGTGATGGGGCAGCAGCAGTTTTCCATTTCATGTTAGTATGCACAGTTAATGAGGATTTGATGCTTTTCTGCTCCTCAACAGGTCTGTAAGGAAACCAGGTCTGGGGTGGGTTATTGTTACCTTATTTTCTTAACACATATGTCAAGCATTACAACTTTACAACAAAATGTGTTTTGGTTCTAAAACTAAAACTGAACTGTTCAGCAGTAAACACCACAGATACGTTTCACATGACGTAAAAATATAATATGTGGACAAATACATTCTGGTTAAGCAGATTTTCTACCAATGACAAGGGCATTGGTGACCCATGTTGTTATTTCTGATTATTTTAGTACTTCTGTACTGGAGGTGCTAATAAATATACTGGTCGGTGAGGGTTTGAATTCAAATGTAAGCCCAAAAGTGTGGTTTTATAGACAGATAGGCAGACTATAAACAGTGTCCGGTTGTAAGAGAGCTAAAGGAATAATGCAGGGATTTTTGTTTCTTTCCTTTTTTTTCTGTGGCACGCTGCGCCAGCTGAGCTCAGGCGCCAGACCCAAGCGGCGCATACACACATGCAGTTAAGAGAACAAGCTTTGCTGAATGAAACGTATTCTTTTTCAATTAGTGACTGGAAAACTCAACCCCCCCACCCCACCCCGTCTCTCTCTCCTGCTGCTGTTAATTCCTCTGGATGGCTGCTGAACTTGAGCTGGAGTCAAAAACACTTTCACTGTGTTCTACTTTTATTTATTCACATAGAAAACCTGAGGGAAGGGGGCTTCAGTGGCGTGTTTTTGTCACATAATTAACACGAAATAAACCTGTTGAGTTGGTCAAAAAAAGGCAGAAATGAAGGAACGCCACTTCTATTTACACACCAGACCTGACTGTTTGTATGCATAGATGCTGGTTGTGTTGTCCAATTGGCAGTTCATGCCTAAGGTATTTTGTTCCAACCATTTCTCAATTCTTACACTACAAAAATGAATTTAGACATATATTAGTCATTAGAAGTATTTAAACCTAAATCAAGCTTCTTAACTTGGAAACATATAAATTAAAGGTGACAGTTTTAATGAAACAAATCATGTCGATGCATCAAAATTAGAACCCAACATAAGATGCTTGTCCAAACAACTGCATTGTCTGCTGCGTTCAGCGGAAAACAGAATGGCAGACATTTATATCTGCTGTTGTCTTTAGTGAATATTACTTTCTAAAAGTTAGCGTTCGGAAACTTTGAAAATGGGAAAGTTGCAGCACTAGTACCAATGCTAAAATTGGAATCCATGATACAAGGATTGCATGGCTTATTCTAGCTGTCCGTATTAGTGGTCGCAGATAACAGTGAAAAAATCATGTAAAATGATAATTAAAAATTGTATTGCTGTTTCAGTCACATTTTATGCCTCACTCAGAAACCAACTCTTGCTCTTAGAGTAATATTTCATATGGGGGGATAAAATATTAAAAAGGATCCAAACTTGTTATGGTAGCCAGCATCAAATTAAACATGCACTTGTTAGTTTAAATTAATCTAGCTGTATTTTAGCTTTTAAATTTTTTTCAACTTCTGCTAATGAATAATTTTTAAAAATATATAATAAACTGTATCCTAAATGTTACGCCAATATTAATGAGTAAATTCTACCAGTATGTTTTTTAGTGTACATACTCTGGGGAACAACTGTGAGGGCTGATGTTTTTTATCATCAGATTTTTAGGATTATTTTCTTTAATCTCCTCTAGTCTGCTGTGAGCTGCTGGTTTTTAACCCCAATGGATGATAGGCTACAAACAAATCTCATTTCAGAATCAACTGAGCCAAATAGACCAAACTTAAATGTATGGAAAACAGTATGCTGCTAAAATCCAATTAGCATTTATCCTCAAAATTAAGTAAAATGCTTAAAGGAAAAAGACGATTTATATTAGTTTAATTGTATGCATCATTTGAGGTACGAATGGAAGATGATACAGTCAACTTAAACGGACTGACCTGCAGCAGGTTTGATGTTTGACGCCTGAGCGCCTCCACCAATCAATAACTTCGATTAAATTGATCGGATTGCTGGAAACATCCAGAGTTCAATTTAAAACTAAATGCAGTTTCCAAAATCAATCACTTTCGTTTTTTAATATAATCTTATTTAAACAATCCGTTGAGTCACATATCCATTTGAAATTACAGCAGGATTCATATTTTGCTCATTTTTTTTGTTTAGATTTAAAGCTGATGTAACAAAGTTCAAACTCCGCTTTGAGTAACAAGACATGTTTTTCTCGTCGAATAGTTGTGAAAGATTTAGGATCAGCTGACTCCGATTGTCTTGCGACATTTTATTCAAAAAATAAATCAGTAAGAAATAACGAGATAATCCGTGGCTGTACATAGATTGTTAGTTTTAAAAAAGTCTAAGAAATCGAACATTGATTGTTTATTTATTGTGTTCTTTTTTTTAAATAAATTACTTATTAAGGATTTAGTAGCAATTTATTGACAGGTGATTTAAGTCTAGGTCCAGTATGATCTGGAAATGAATGAAAAAGCTCAGCTCACTCTTCTCACTCACCTCTTCTCCCGGTTTGTTCCAACAGAGAGGACTGGCACCAGAGGGGGGAATAAATCACTCCGTGTCCCGTTCGAGCCCTGGAGAAATTGAAATGTTCATTGGAAATATGCACTATCCTTCCATGAAGGGAGTCCGCGCGTAGGTTTTGTGAATCCAAATCAAAGGGGATATAAGTAGGTAGAAATCAAGGGGGAAAGCTCCAGGACCACGAACAGCAGCTGCGTCAGGGCTGATGACCGGGGGAAGGAGCTATTATCCCTGGGGGCAAAGTCCGCGGCTTCTCGGGCAGCTTACAAATCCATGAAGAATTCAAAGAACGTTTGTTTTGCAATAATACATCAAAATCTGAAGTAAAAAAGGAACTTTCGTTAAAAAAATCATCCGAAGTAAATAGTAAAAATAGATTAATTGAGAAATAGTGTCCTCTTTGGCTCCACTGCTCCGTCCTAACTGCGCCTTTACGCAGCGCTTCTGGAAGCTCTCCGCTCCTCAACACGGATCTCCTGGAACAACATCTATGCTCTGCAGCAGAGCCGCTGATCTGAAGCCTTTTCCAGAAAGTCAGCTCTTTAAGGTGCAGAAAAAAAGGCGAGCGACTGCGTCCTTCGCTCACCAGACCTGCAACAACACTCAACCGTTTTCCGGACTGCAATCACAACAATGGTCTGAGAGAGGCCGGGAGAGCAGCAGGAGGAGAAGAGGAGAGGGAGGGAGAGAGAGGGGGAATATGGGAGGGGGAGAGGTATACCCCTGCTACCCCCCACCCCCACCGCTTCTACCAAAACTCATATGCTCCCATCCCTTCGCTGAGAGGAGGTGGCACGCCAGACCCTCTCCCCCCGCTTCTTCTCCTCAGCGCGATTAAGAAATCAGCAGTTAACCAAATAGGTTTCAAACTTTTACTTCTCTACCCCCAACAAAAACGTCTACAAGAAAAAGTCTAAATTAATAACATAAATCACTCCGTGGAAGGAGTTTATTATGAAGCCATATTATTTATAGCGCTTTAATTGCTTTTTAGAGCTCGCGTTCAATTAACAGAAAAGCCTAATCCCCCATGTAAATTGTCACAATGTTTTAATTGCATCACGAAAAGAACAAAGCCAAGTAATCCTGTTACTGCGGTAAAGAATCAAGATAAATCCCGATAAATCCCTTTTTTTTATCAATTTAACACGCTGAGCCTTAATGCGTCCCTTCATTTCAAAGCTCTGGGCACATTTCTCTGAAAATAATTAACATTTGTGGAAGATGAAAGTATTTTAACGCTCTAGTTTGGCAGTTTAACATAGAACAATGGAGGATAAAGACTATCCTTCTCCTAGCTTTCCCTCTCTCTGTCTGTTTGCCACATTACAACAGAAAGTACAGGTAGATAAACTGAATGGCTTTGGTAAAAGAACATCTAAAAGATAGACTGTGCGTTCTAATTCAGACCTAAAAAAGTACCTCCTAAACTCATTCTGTGCTTCATAGCTGCACATTGTTATGGGGAAGATTTTTAGAGGTAAGCTTTCCCACACTGTGATGCTCCCGCCACCATGTTTCACTGTGGGGGTGGTGTTTTTAGTGTGATGTTAATTGTTTATCTCCAGAGAAAAGTCTGCATTTAAGTTTACTTTTGCTTGTCGGAACCAGAGTACCTTTTCTCCATTTGTTGTCTATGTTGTCAGCATGGCTTTTGACAACATGAATACCAGACTTCTTGGGACTTGTATCATTGCCTTTCTTCCATCAGTTCCTTTCTTGAAATCCAGGATTCAGGAGCACACATCCAACAGATTGCTTGTATACCTATTCTCTCTTCTGAACAGAGTTTATCTACAGTTTATCTCCAGGATTACCAAGGGCATTTGGGCTACCTCTCTAATTAATAATCTTGTTATAAACATGATATAGATGGTGGGGACTGCAGTTTTCCATTTGTAGATGACAAGTAAACAGACCCCCCAAGGTGTATTATTAAAGCTTCTGTACATCTTTCTTTTTGACCTGTCTGCTGCGCTTTGGTTTACATGATGCTGTTTGTTCTCTGATCTGCGAGGCCTTCACCAAAGTCACCATACTAAAATTAGCCCACTAACAAGTGGCAAACTTGTTGCACTGGATTTTATTGTGGGGTATAAGATAAAAAAATGACTAACTGAATATAAACGCATGCCACTCTTCTTAAATTTTTACAAAAGAAAAATGCTCTAATTACTTTTACTGTACAATTATGCCCCAATAACTAATTGCCTATAAGACAAAAACCTAATAAAACACACTGACATTTGTGGGTTTAAAATGATGCTAAAACATTCATTGGGAGCATTTATTGACAGGAAGACCATTAGCTAGAGCAGTCCACAGATAAACGAGTGGCAATTTGTCGAAAACCCTTAAGGAGACAGGAAACACCATGAATACAGTGCCCTGTTATAATACTGGGTCTGCTTTCAAAATGTTATGTGTGGCAGAATAGCATCTGTCCAAGCAGACCATGCCCATGTTGAAACATGGTGGTAGCAGAATTACCCTGAGGGGGGAGGAAAAGGGTCTGTCAGAGTGGAGCAATAAATCTTTGTCCTTCAATTTCATGATTATGCAATATTCTGTGTTTACCTATCAGTAAAAAAAAGCTATTAAAACACAATATATATATATTGCCACTGCAGATTACTGTAAATTACAACAGCTATGGATGAGGGTTAGTTAGTTGCTTGACTTTTGTACCTATAAACATTGAATGCAGTCAAACTCTGCCAAATCAATTCATAAATTCAAGCATCAGAGAGTGTTTAGTTTCCATAGTATGGATTTTATTAAGGCAGGAGGTATGAAGAGCCAAGGCTGGAGCAGGTCCTGCTCAGGTCCAGCTGATTTGTCTAAACAAGACATTAGGTTGTATAAAAACATAGCTCTGGAAGTAAAGCTGAGGATGTACAACAAAAAATAAAAAATACGCAGATTAAGATGATAAAGTGGATCGCAACACTGCATGTTCTGTTTGCCGTTATGTGTGGATAAAACCTTTAACATGGCCAGAGTATGAGTATCCACAACTGGAAATTATGCAGCAAAACAAACTCCAGGTTCGACCTTTGTCACTTCACCTCAGGTCAGACTGAGCTTAACAGCAAAAGTCAAAGTACACAAATAACTGAGTCCAAGTGGAAGTCATAAAGCAGATAAGAGCTGTGCTAATGCCAGCTAGTGCCGCATAGCTCCCCCGCTGGGCCAGCCTTGGTTTGTCTGTCCATTGAGTGCCTGTATTCTATTTGTTTTTGAACATGTATCAGCTTACACACAGGAAGTTTTGTTCATAAAAGCTGGTTGGCAGTATATAAATCAAGAAGATGAATCTAATGATCTCTCTGGTGAAGTTATATTTTTGAGCGACAACAAAGCAGCTCAGATTCCAGGGGATCAATTTAAAGACGGTTCCTCTGAAACTTGAGTCTTCGGTGATTAGATACATGTGTTTTGGGAGGGCACTGCTGTGTTAATGTTATTGCATCTTGTTGTTATGCTAATTGCACAGGTGGGGCTGCAGCCAACTCAATGGCCTCTCATGCAGACACATTCCTATAATTAGGGCTGTTGACACACCCCTGACAATGGAGCTTAAAGCAAATATACCTGGTTTTTACTAAGATTATTTATTTGCAGTTGAAGGAAAGTTTAAAAATTGAATGTTATTGGTATCAATGGTACCTTATTATAACTCAAGGAAATAAACTGGTGTTAAAATAAATTAAAGCAGCAGAATTATAAAATAATAGTAGTGTTTTCTCTTAATCTCTATTAGGTTTAAACCAGCAGTCTTGGTTCACATGCAAATAAAACTGTTTGCAGCTTGTCTTTCAAATGACACAAAGCAAACTGTAACATCTTTCTGATCAAGCCAAAAACAAAAAAAAGAAAAGAAAATCAGTTAAATAAAGCTCCAACTATAGGATAGTTTTATGAGCAATTTGATGAACCACCAAGTTACCGATGCATTTGGTCTTGTTAGCAAATGGCCAAAAAGACAAAATTATTTTCTATATCAAATCAGTGAAGTTATTTTATTGCAACAACACAAAAACTGACATTAAAGCACTTTCCACAGACAGAGGAAGAATAAAGTGGGTGAATAAATATAGCTAATAATGGAAACATGAAAATCTAGGCCCTGTATTTATCATGCATATAATCAGACTGTGTGGATGCAGTTTATTACCAGATGTGTTTGTTATTATTTAGGCATGTTTTGTTTAAGTTACACATAAGTAAGATGTAATTATGACCAAACAACAGCAGATTAGCAGATTACCTTAGTGCAGATAAACAACAGGTACCTTCCATTGATCACTATTATGTTCAGTTTGGCAGCAGAGATTTTCCATTATACATTCTGACTCCTTGTCAGTTTTTGGAGTAAAATATGTTCTAACCTTTAAACATTTAGAGTAACCCAAATCTGAATTGCATGTTCCCCAGAGACAATAGTTAGTCCATAATATGTTTTTGTGATGACATTTCTAAGTCCACAATGTGTTTGTAAAGGAAAATCCCAACACGTTGACCAGGCTCCACATGTTGTCAGAAGTAAAAAGGCTGCCAATAGTAGAGGTAAGCAAAACTTCCCTTAGGGACAAATCCCAGTTGCTGGTTGGATAGTTGCTGACCAGCTTCCTGGATTTGTTGACAGGTGGCCTCACCTCAGTTACATCAACCTTCCTTTACACAGCTAGTTAGAACAGGACAGTATGTCATTTTATCACATAGTTCTCAAACTATCGTCCTCTAACCTTGTACTTTTCAAAGCTGGTCCTTAAGGCTCACTGCCCTGCATGTTTTAGATCAATGGTTTTCAAACCAGTTTTTAAACCAGATACAAGCGGCTGAAAAGAGTTTTCTCCACAGGTCAGCTGGACTCTCGATGACAGAGAGTGAGGAGAGACTCGTAGACTAGCCACTTCTCCTCCATATTGAGAGGAGTCAGCTGAGGTCACTTGGAGATCTTTTTTCGGATGGCCCCTGGACCCCTCCCTAGTGAGGTGTTCCAGGCATGTCTCACAGAGAGGCTCGGGGGATGACCTTGTACTCGCTGGAGAAACTATGTCTTTCGCTGGCCTGGAGGCACCTCAGCCCCCCCAGAGCTGGGGAGAGGGAAGTCTGGGGGTCTCTACTCACACTGGTGCCTCAGCGACCCAGTCCCAGATAAGTGTAAGACAACCAGGCGAGATTAGACCAGATTGTTTCCAAACTGAGGCCTCAGTACCCACTGTCCTGCAGGTCTTACATATTTCTCTGCCTTCACTCTCCAGACTTGGCTGATTAACTGGTCTCTGCAGCCTCTGATGACTGCTAAGGACAGAATGTAAACATTAGATGCAGGTGTTTCAAGCAAAAACATCCAAAAAGTGCAGAAAAGTCGGTCTGGGGCATATGTTTGAAGACCACCGTTTCAGATGTTTCCCAGGTCCATCCATCATCTTACTTCATCTAGCAGGTTTTGGGGGGCTATCTCAGGTCCACTTGGAAGGAGGAAGAAAGAAACATACATGCACACAACAGACCAGTGCCCTCTAACTCTGGGTCTTGAGCAACCTTTAGGCACATCCCTCCAGGCAACTTGAATCAATTAAGTGGCAGATTACCAGGACCTTACCAAACCTGTTGGCATGGTGATCAGATAATCAGTCAATGGATTCAGCTGAGTTGGAGGTCACTGCCGTACACAATAACAGTAGTTTAGAGTGATATGTGATCTTGGGTTTTACCTGAGGAGAACCCACAAAAACACAAATGGTAACACGCAAAATCAATGCAGAAAGAGCCCAGACCAGGATTTGATCCAAGGATCTTGCTAATTGCTGCAAGGCAATGGTCCTACCATCTGCACTATTGTTCAGCACACCTGGTTTTAGTTAATTGCTGATTAACAGGCTACTGCTGGACTCAACTGAATGGGATCAAAGGCCTGTACAACGAAGCAGGATTACTGGGTAAAAATCAAAGCAAAAATCTCAATAAAGGAACTTGAAAACCAAAAAGCTGTTAAAGCAAAATCTGTTCTTGACAAATTGAATAGTTCCCAATTTATTGCTATTTCTTTTCCTTGTTCCTTCTTTTTAGCCTTTTACCTTTCTTTGTTTTCTCCTCTATGATGTCCTTGCTTGTTTCTTGTACAAATGATATATGAAGCTAAATAAAAAGATAAATAAAAATTCTGAGTGGAAATTGGATCACAGTGACAATTATTTATATGAGCGATACAGGTTTTCATGGCCCAGACTGGCATATACGCCAGATCCTGCAACAGTGTGTCGGCTGTGCGACCTGCAGTAGTGCGGCTCTCAAATCGCAAGGTCAAATATGCAGTCTGTGTACGCAACCGGCAGCTTCATGTACACAGCCATGGATGCTGAGCAAAATACAGTTGAGCTGTCCATCATGTGTCCAGCACCTTGATGGAATGATCATTGAATTCATCCTCTGCCCTGCAGCCACTTGCCTGTACACTGTATATAAAAGAAGGGTTTATGCCAGGTCATTCAAAAGCTTCTTGTTTGCTGTAACAGTATAAATGAGGACGGTATATCGCCAGGTAAAAAAAAAAGTTCAGACACAAAATCAGGAGGATTCAGACTGATCACGTCTTTTATTGACATGATGCAGTTGTGGCTTCAGCTTCCAGCTTCATTGTAGCCCAAAAATTGTTGAATTAAAAATCCCAACTACCCAAACTGAAATTATGTTTTTATGAATTTTATTTTTATCTGCTCCCAAGTCTTCACACTTCACTCCTTGGAGGGTTACATCAGTGCGAATGAGCCATGATTAATGTGGGGTTCAGTGATTGGGATGCTTGGCTGTCTTAAATATCACTGATGTATAAAGTCATGCTTTGCCACGCTATTTGGCGTCTCTTTTATTCCGCCACCGTGTTTGACTTTTCTTTGAGACTTTTTTTTCTCTTTGTCTTTCTGTAAGATGAGTTTTTGTTCCTCAAAAGAGGAATATGGCGTATCTTCTTTCTGCGCTCATGACTGGGATTGGTCTGCTACCTTGAACCCGCCCCTGTTTATGTTGAATTTGCTTCATGGTACGGGCCTCCCATGTGTTAAGGCAGAGAAACTTTAAAAAGCTGCAGGACCAGGGTTGGGATCCACTGCTCCAATCTACTGATGTAACTCTACTTCCATCCATCCATTATCTACCGCTTGGTCTGTCAGAGTCGCAGTTGGGCCGGTGCCTGTCTCTAGCAGACTTCGGGTGTAAGGCTGGGTACACCCAGGACAGGACGACAGTCTGTTGTAGGGCATCTCTACTTTAACATACCTAAATAAAACTTCTGCCTGTAAGTTTCTGGCTAAAAAACATAATTTTATTTGTAAAACGTTGTTTACCATTGAATTTCTTAGTTCACTTTTAAAAAGTGTTATCAGTAAATTTACTCTTGTTTTAAAAGTTTTCTGGTACATCATCATGAGCACAGCAACTGTTCTTTTTTTTTTCCCATTCAGTTTTATTTTTTAAAGCTGTTTGGTGGATCTTCAACTATCAAATTTAGTTATGGACAATCCAGAACAAAACTTTGCCTAAATAGTAAAGTTAAAGGTTCAACCTTACCTCCCCCCACACCACCTTGTCCAGGATCAGAGTCTCTCTCTCACCTTTTTATCTGATGACATCAGTGATAGAGCCGATCCCTCCTGGTGCCCCCCGGGTCCAGATAGCACTGATAGCCACTGCATACTGATGTTAATGGGGAATACCGAGGCTGGCTGGTGCCTGACAGCTGATAACAGATAGAGGAGAAATTGGGGGAGGGTTCTAGTTGGGGCGAATGCTAATCATCTTGGAGAAGTAAGGTTGGAGGGAAAGTGAGGTGGATTAAAGGTCAGGATGAATGGGTGAGGTGTGGCTGGTGACTCATTAGGCTGGTTCACAGCAAGGACACCTCAGAGATACATCAGCTCCCTTTTAGATTCAGATTTCTGACCCCTTGGATGGGGTTCATTTAAAAAATATGCTAGTTAAGCCTAAAAGGGTTTTTTTTTCCAATTTTTTTTTTTCTGCACCCAAACTAAAGACTGAAGTCAAGACATTGTCGAATGGTAATTTTTGATTGGTTTTATTATTAATAAACATGTAAAATTGTCAAAAACTATGAGAGCTTGTCTAAAGTCTTTTTATATTTCTTCCAGGGTTTCATACTTTCTATTTTAATTTACTTAATTTTTAGTTATTTGGTTTTCTGAAGGTCTTTGAACACTGGCTAATCTTTGTATGCCTATGCAGTGTCTATAGAGATGTGTTAGTATAGGAATTAAAATATTTGGGTGACTTGAGGATAAAGCAGCCTAAAAACAAATAGTCATATAAGACAAATAGGAAGTTGTCCTTTTTGTCATATAGAGAGAACATTTTGAAAATAACTAACCTTAAGCAGGGATTAAACCTAATTTTCATTAATTGCACAGTTCTGCATCAGAATGTTTTTAATAGGTCTAATTGATATTTATAGGGTTAAATATCTTGCTTCCCTTAGCTCCAAGTGAAAAACCATTATAATTAACAGATATAATGGCTTAAAATAAACTACTTTATAAGTAAAGTAAGAGAGGTATGATGGTGCTGTTTTTAACCGTCTGTGTAATTTGCATGCAGCCTAATAAAATACAACAAAAAGTAAATGCAGTTTCAACAAAATGTATTAAAAACATGTAGAGATATTCCTTAAATTCCAGTGAACCTCTTACTTAACGCTCCAGGTCAGGTCAGTGTCTGCACATCCCGACCTCTGGGCCATACATCCACTCCCACACTGTCCGGGCGCTGCGGCTCCCATTGTTGCCTGTTTACGTTAATGATTACCTGCAATGTTTGCAACACAATAGGACAACTGCAAGCTCAGGCTTTGTGATGCACGGAGAGATCTGTTGCCAAAAAGTGGAGCTGAGAGAGCCAGAGGAGAGAAGGTAGAGAGGAGAGTCCAATAGCAGGACACTTTCTGAACCTTTTGGTCCCGATTGTTGGCTGAACGGCCAAGCTTGGCTCAAACATGCTGTAGATACCAGAGTCTCCAAACACACAACTATTTTATTCACAGACATTAGAACATGTGGTAAAATGTAAAAAAAAATAAGATGAACATGTACATATTTAACATTTCTTCCTTTGGCTTTAAATTAAGACGTTTGAGGACTTAATCTTTATAGTTGATGCTTTGGATGGATTTCAGAAGGAACCTAATTCTTGTCATTTCTTTCAATCACAAGTTTAAACTTTCCAAAATTTTCAACTTTGTTTAAAGAACCTTAGTTTCCAGTAAAACTGAAATCCCATCAGTTAGAGCAATGTAATGGCTTAACAGCAAAACATTTAAGACTGTGTTGTGGCCTAGTCAAAGCCCTGGCCTGAATCCTAATGAGATGCCATGGTATGACCCTAAAAAGCTTCTAATGCTAAGAAATCATCCACTGTGGCTAAATTAAAACAATCCTATGACAATGAGTTTGCCAGAACTCCTCCATGGTTCTGTAAAAAACACTCACTGTAAGTTATCGCAATGCTTGATTACAGTTGTTGCTGCTAAGGGTGGAACAACCAACTATTAGCTCTAGGAGGGCTATCAGTTTTTCCACACACTAACATGTAGGTTTGGATTTTTTCTCCTGAATTATGAAAAAAAAAACATTAAAAAATGTATTGTAATGTATGAGCTTAAGTTGTCTTTGACTAATACTTACATTTGCTCAGTGCTCTGAATCCGAATAGAAATTCCTTTTAGTGTTTTATTGTGTAAAAAAGCATGACAAAATAAAAAAATAGCCACTCTCATGGCAGCACAAATAATAAATCAAATAATATTGAATGAAATGGAGGAAATATACTTAGTAATAAACCCACTGCAGTTTCAGAAATACATTTATCTAACAAAAAAATATGTCACAAAGCTTAGTTTGTGTTGTTGTTGGTGAAACAAGTAAATGTACCTGCAGGAACTTTGAACCATTTTTTGACAGAAAAAGAACTAAGGTGAAGACATTTACTTTAGTCTTTCTAAAAAGTAATTTTCACTTAATTTTGTTCAGTTTAATTACATAAAATAATAAATACTCTGTTTAGGACAGGTACAGGCTAGAGACTATTCTCTTCATGCACAGAGTTAAAACAGCAGCCTTTCTTATTGTAAAACTCGATGCAGGTTTCTCTTCTGCCGTTTAAACCACACACCTACACAGAGCCAGCTGTTTACATGAAGACGGATATCAGTGACAGTCGCTGTTTTCCCTCGCCTCCTCTCCCTTTCTTCTTTGGTCTCCTAATCACATCCAGCAGGGGACTCCTGTTCATACCCCCCCTGTTTCCCTCTCCGTCCCACACACAGAAGGCTGAACCCTGCCTGAACCCTGCTGCTTTAATTAATCTCACTGACTTTGTTAATTATTTGTTTTGCTGGCTGACTGCCTATGTGTGTGCACCATCACATCCCTCTTTGAAGTACAGTATGTGGGATGGATGCCACGGCTGAAACAATCGGCCCGGCATAGATAACCTCAAACAGATGCAGAGGATCCCCTCATCATTAGCTCTTGCATTTATCCCACTGCTTGTGGGTTATTGTCATAGTCATAGTGACCCTGATGAAAACCCCATGGGTCTAATAGATTAAAACTGTATTAGACTTTGTTAGCATCTTACAGTAACGCCTTACATTCCTGTAAAATGTCAGCGTAAGTGGCAAAGATATTGAACTACGATGCTGCTTGCAGTAACTAAAACAGTAAACCCCTGTTAACCAAACAAAGGTGTACGTAAACAAACTAAAATATCTAACAAAACTTATTAAATGAGTTAAATTCATTTATATTTATCACAGAGCAACATTTTTTAAAGCATCTTCTGTTAAATTTAATGATTACAGCTTATAAGAAATTGAAACTTCAAATTCAGTTGTATATAAAATTTGATAATTTAATTTTTTTGATGTAGAATTGTTTAGTTATGGTCTAAATGATCAATGAGGTGAGTCTTGCTTTGATGTCCATTAATCAGTCACTGACAACCTTCAAAAGAGAGGTTAGCAAAAAAAAATTTTATTTTTACAGAAACTGATTTACAGAGAACTGTGTTGTGGATGATCTACAAAGATCATCCACAACAAGCACACTTATTATATATTTTCAAAAAATTCTTGTACATTTTTCTTCTTTTCTTATTTCTGATCTTTAAAGACACAAAGTATCTTTAAATTTCTTAAAGACATGAAATAAAGCTTGAACATTTTTAAGTATTACGATCTAAAAAGTGTGCCTCCCCAATCAGCTACCCTGAAATAAAATCATTTAATTGGACTTCTGTAAAAATTCAGCGGTTCTGTGAAGGCCTCAGAGGTTTGTCAGAGAAAATCAGAGAAAACACATAATCAGCAGCAGACAAGTCAGGGAAAAAGTAGCAAAGAAGCCTGAAATAGAATTATGTTCAAACATAATAATCCAGGCTGCCTAGCATCTCACAGAGCTTTATACAATCGATTGTTGCAAAAGAGAAGAGCACAACCGTAAACGCACAACAGCAAAACTACCCTCCAAAACTGACAGGCTTAACGATTAAAACATCAATCAGAGGAGTAGTCAAGGAGTGCCTCTGGAGGAGCTGCAGAGATTCCCAAACCACTCAAACTTTTTAATCTTTGTTCTGAAATAATTTAATTTAATCCGCTAGGAAATTAAGTATTTTGTACTGATTCCAACTGTTTTCTTTTATTCTATTTAACAGAGCCATGAGTGTTGTCGGTAGAGATGCTCTGTATTCTGTTCTTTGCTTAATTGATCGTCTTTATTTTTGCCTAAAGTAAAGTTCTGTAAACACAGAAGAAAAATGAACTCTAAGGTAACAACAGAGTTTCACAGGAGAGTATTTAATCAAAGTGTTTATAAAAAAGCAAACATCTTATACCACACTCACAAGAGGACGTTGAAAATTATAGTATTAGTATTATATATATACTGAGGGGCAAAAGAAACTTTACACTGAAATATAGTGTTTCTATTAACATAGCAATGAGTTACTCGAACATTACCAGACTAAAAAACATTTGCCCAAATCCTACCTAAGTATACATGAAGAATCGAGTAGCAAATGTGAGTGATTTCTGTACAATGCCAAAACATGGTAAAACAGATTATTGAGTTCTGTCAAAAAGTGCACTCCGACACTGTGATACCGTAGGTAGTAAAATCACGCCAGAAAAACGCCCAGATTATCACAACAAGATAGAGAAGGAGACATTGGTATGGCTGAAATGGGAGCAACAACGCTGCATATCGCTAGTAAGTTTAGTTGATCAAGGCAAACGAATTCTGCGCTCTTTGAACATCATAGACAGACAGGACGGACACAGGACAGGCCTAGGACAGGAAATCCATGCGTTACAACACAACATGATGACCAGTATATTCGGAATGTCCACTTCCGTAACAGGTTCGTGACGACTACGTCGACGGCAGCAACAGCGCTCGGACATCGGATCAGTCAATGCACCGTCCTAAGACGTCTACGTGATGCAGGTATTAGAGCGTATCGTCCCTTCCGTGGAATGGTACTGACCCCGCGACATCGACGTCTCCGATTGCAATGGGCAAGAATCTTACGACGTTGGCAGCGACGTGAATGACAGAAAGTGCTATTCACGGACGAAAGTCGATTTAGTCTGCATCATGTTGATGGGAAAACCCGTGTTTACAGACGTAGAGGGGAACAACTGGTACCCAGATGCATTCAAGAACATTCTCTATAGACAGAATAGCGACGGATTTCCAATGACGTCATCGGGCAACTGACATCAACGAACCGACATGAGATAGCGTGCATCAATGCAAGTGGAGGACATACGCATTACTAGTCATCTGGAACCGACACAAACGTTTAAATTTCAGCACAAAGAACAAGTCCATATTTTATATCGACGATGTGAACATTGACTTTTTTACCCTAGATGCATTCAAGAGCCATTTACACATGATGCATTGTGCAAACACACTTAAGTTTATGTATACAGAGCAATTAATTGTGACATGATGTAATACGTCCATTGCACAGTCGATATTCGTTATGGTTTTTCTTTTCCAGGCATTCAAAGTCAGTGTAAAGTTTATTTTGCCCCTGAGTTTATTTATTTAATCCTGACGTTCTTGACACACGTGTGATTTCTAATTGAGCTTCACAACATCTAAAGGTAGTTTTTAATCATAGTGTGTGTGTGTGTGTGTGTGTGTGTATACGTGTGTGTGTATGTGTGTGTGTGTGTGTGTGTGTTGTGTGTGT
>JAUZNJ010011163.1:0-17866 GCA_034780135.1 Jordanella pulchra
ACATAAACTTGAGGCAAACCTTGTATAATGGACAGTCAAGGTCAAATGTGTGTTGTTTTTTTTTTTTCTTTTATTGTTGGCTTTACTACAGGAAGTGAAGCATTGCCAGGAGTTGCAGAAGCACCTTATCTAATTCCCTCCCAGGGCGTTTTGGCTGAGTTAAATACCAGAAGACAGTCAAATTACCCCCTTGGCTTCTCAGTGTTTCTCATTCCTCCTCTTAACCTGCCGTCTCTCTGTCCTTCTATCCCGAGGCACACTTGAATATCCAGCCCAACTTTGTTAGATACCTATTCAGCATAGATGGTAACTTACTCTGGGCTGTTGTGGTGTAACTCGTTCTTCTCCTGGAGACTTCGACTCCATTTGCCATAAGAAAAAGAAGTGAAAGAAAGTTAAAAAAAAACAAAAAAGACAAGTGAAAAAGTATTTGAAGGGCTGCATGTTTCTTTTTGTGTCCTGAGAGCAGAGAGAACTGATGATAACATTGGCTTTAGGACAAGTTTTATATATCAGACCAGTTGTAAACAGACTTAAACAAAAACAATAGTCATGAAGGCACCTTAATTTCCATAATTCTAAGAGAAAAACAATAAACAACTTTCTTGTATTCTCTGCTGGATGACGTCTGACCCGCCGCTTCACTTTCCTCTTCCCCAAAATTCCTCCATCCGTACAATAGAGATGCAGCTTCTATTCCCCAGTAAAAACCAAAACACGGAGAATATGTCAGTTACCTGCAGGGGGCTGCACTTTATCCACTGACCTCTCTTTGTGTACGAGTCTCTGGTTGTGAGTCTTTTTTTTTTTTCCCTCGACTAAATTTGTTCTCACTAAAAGCAGAGAAAGAGGACAAAATGTACTAAAATGTTTGATGCAGAGCTCTTTTAATTTTGATTGTTTAACGTTTGATTTTTAGCATACCACCACATTACCAGCTTGTAGAAAGAACATTACATTTATCACATTTTGCTGTTATAACCACAAAATTTAGAGTACTTTATTACCAGACTAGCGCAAAGCAGTGCAGAATTGTGAAATGAAAACCAAAAATAAATCCATTTTTCGATCCTTTTGGAACTCTATTTTCAGTAAAAGTCAGAAATGTGTGCATGCATCACTGTTTATCCTTACAGAACCACGGCTTCATATCGGCTCTCAATTAAAAAAAAAAAAACCCTGACATTTTTTGGTATGTATCTTCGTGTTTCACACATCTGGAGTCTCTACCTTTCCTTAACAAACTAGTTCAAGCCTGATCAGACTGGATGAATAGTGTTTGCAAACATTAATTTGAAGTTCACTGTATGTTCTGCATGGGTTGTGGTGAGCTGTGAACTGTACTTCTTTGTCTTTCTGTCAGCAACAACTTTTCACTTTCCTGTAAATTCCAGATTTGTGGATCGCACAGTGAATAATTGGCTTGTAAAATTCTTGTTATGTTATTATTTTTACACTTTATCCTTTCAAACTAAACCATTTAGAGTTGTCTCTAATCATTCTGCTGTTTGTTAACTGATGTTCTTTAATAAATCTCTGTTGTCCTTACAGAATATGTTAATATCACTTTTTATTTGTTTTAAAAAAAGAAAAAACAACATTAAAATCACATTTAAAAGGGTTTATCCAACAGTAACTGATAAAGGAAAAGGCTGAAGCCCCAAGGCTTATTTTTGCCTGTCCTGTACCAACATAGCAATAATTCACAAAAAAAAAAAACCAAAACAATCAAAAAAAGATCAGAACCAGCATATTTTACAAAGATTTAATTACACACCCTCTATCAGCTTTCTACGTTTTAATAAGGGATGAGAAGGAAATAGGAGGGAATACAAATGCACACAAAATCGTTCATCTTTTTATTTATATAACAATTAGAAAAGAGACCATGTATTGTCATTATGCGTTACTTGTGTTCATCTGTTGTTTAGGATTAAAATTTGACTCTCTTTAATAAGTATGATTCAAATATATTATTTAAGTCAGTATTTGGCATTTTGTAATACATAAATCATGGGATTTTTTTATTTATTAATATGACCAAACAGTTGAGTTAGCGTGTTTAATGGTTTAAATAAAACAGATTATCTAAACTATTTGGATCATAATCTGTAAGGACATAAAATCACTGTTTACAGCTCTGTCGTGTTTTCTCTTTTTCGCTGGTCGCTGATTTCGCTGCAAGCAAAAAAAGAAATCTGGCCTTTAAGGTTCTGTCTGAGCTGTGTCTGCGTTCCCAACCTGTCTTTTTGAAATGCAAAGGCAACAAGACAATTAAAATGCCACTGCAGTGGTACTAAGACAGACGAATGTGCAATCTGCCAGGCAGGCCAGCTGTTCCCACAACACCACCCACTGCCAGCCCTCCAGGGATGCCTACAGAAACTTCCTTGCCTGTAACCAAGGACAGAGGTCTCTGGGGGAGCTAGTTTTTAATTATCACGCCGTGTCCTCTGAATATCACACCATTACATTATCTGACTGCAGCCAAGAGAAATTGTTTGCAACAAGCAGGTTTTATTGGAACAGGCTTTGTCTGCAAAGAGCTATTGTCATTATAATGTAGTTGTTTAGTGTCCTCGGTCTTGGAGCTGGCTGTCATTGTTATATCATTTTAACTTTTTTATATGCGTTTTAAAATGTCCTGGAATTTGAAACATTCCTTTAGACTCTGTTTTGTCTCGAATATTTTGTCATCAGACATTATGTTAAAGCTCTAAAGGTTTAATTATAACTAATGGAGTCACATTAACCTTCTTCTAAACCTGTTCTTTTACCTATAATAAATAAGTGAAAAAATGCTTAACCAAATGTCCTACCGTTGATGTAGATGGAGATCATGTTAAATGCATCATTCCACTCATTCATTTAGCTAAGAAGGTTTGATATGAAGGGGTAAGCAGCACAAATAGGGTAAGATCTATTGGATGTTAATCTGATTACTGGTAGTTTTCGTCATAGTTTTTAATAAAGCAGTGCTTTTAAGTTTTTTTGTTTAGCTTTTTGTTTACCTTAATGTGGAGTTCTTTGGCAGAGAAATATAGCTGTTTAAATGCAACAGCTACTGTTATTAACCCTGCATTTTGGCTTCTTAGTCAGTTGACTTTGGTATCTGCAAATTGTGACCTGGATATTTTACTTATTAAAAACAATAACTGGCCCTTTTACTAATCCTTTAAACACAATGGAAATCGTAAGTCCGAACCTTTGGGACTGATAAAAGCAACAACTTACAGTATCTGCTGAATCCTGGAGGCAGAATTATCACTGAAGACCCTCACCCTCTTCAGCATGTCCTTCTGTTTTTCCCCTTGGGAAGGTGCCTGATGTACCACAGTTCTTGGCTGTTTCCATGGCTCATCATTTAAAGCAGTTTTATTGCTTTTGAGCTGACTTTTATGTATTTGAGCTATTTAGTTATAGTTTCTGAGTTTCTAGAGAACTTTTCAAAGGCCTAAATCATTTTTATTTGTTAGATGTTTCAGGAAGTGTAATATGAGCGTTACCAGAAGACGTCTCAAGTTTTGTTGTAATGTTTCCAATAGTGTAACAGTAAAAACAACCATTCATTTATCTGATTAAACTACAGTTAATCATTTTTATTTGTTATGTACGATTTGGCAGGACATGAAACGAGAACAACAGCCTTTGTTCACTTCTGCCCATGAAGCATTTGGTTTATATAATTTCCATGCGTTTCTTGTAAATTGTGAAACTTTGACTCTTTAAATCCTGAGAAACAAACTTGTGCTTGAATGAAATGCTGTCAGAGGTGGAGTTTGCAGCTTTGGACTCATCAGCAGTTTTTATTTTTAAACGCATGTGTTAAGTAGGTAACCTGTTGGCAAGATCTGAGTAATGGACTGTCTGCCCAACATGCCCCCGGGCTACAATTAGAGGAAACCTCTTGTTCCCCTCTGTGTACATATCTCACTGTCCTCTTTTATCTTTGCCTCTCAGCTTCTCTTTCCGTCTGTCTCTATCTTAGTTTATCTGCCTTCATTTGTCCCTCTTCATTCTTGGCTTTTACTTTCAATCAGTCACTTTAAAAGCCATCAAGGGATAAATCTGACAGGTACACACAATGTTTTAGAATGCAGACTCTTAAATTGATAGTGTGTTTAATTCCGGCTGGTGGTACAGTGTTGATTTGAGCCTCTCTCCCTGACTTTGCTTGTTTTCTTTCCTTCATGGGACTCTTTCATCCTCTAAATGCCGGGATAAGTTTTATTGATGTGTAATATGTCTGCTTGTTTATTTGTTGTTTTTTTATTGGTAATATTAGAACTGCAACTGGTTGCAACTGGTTGCAGTTCTAATATTACGACATAGTATCATATGTTGTTGTGTGTAATCAGATAGAGATAAACCCAGTGCTTAAAAATGACTTAATGCACTACTGCAGCTAAAATTCAAATCATTTATGATTTATGTCCCTTTTATGGTTTAAGCAGCAATGGTACAGTAAGGCACTAATACCTGGGCTTGACATTACCTTTTTGCTCACCAGCCATTTTGGTAAGTCTTTTTACAAAAGTACTCACTCGCCTCAATGTTGTTATTAAAAAGATATGTTTTACTGTACATCATTAAAGCTGACTATGGCATGCTGAAGCTTACTTTACAACTTTTTATTGTTTTATCTAAATGATCCTTGTACACATCGTCATATCAAGATTACATAAAATGTTAAAACTGCTGGTCAGGATCAATTATCCAGCTCCGATAAGGGTCTTTGTAAATCTCTCTTTTTTAATATGCAGAGAACAAAGTAATTAAAAGTGTTTTTTCCATTTCATGCTAAAAGTGGTGCAGGGAGGTAGACAAATAATACATGTGAAACAACAATTTTTATTTACCACAGTAAGTACAGCAAATAATAAATAAAATATATGTGCATGAGAACAACAATTCAGAAAACTCACAAATACACCACAGCACAGTTTATAACTTTCTCCATTGGGTCATATATAGACCATTTTTGACCTACTGTCTGCCACTTTTTGTTAAATTGCCTTTTGTTTCTTTGCCTTCTCTTGGTGGTGTAGCTCTAATGGACTGTCAGAAAATCACATTTTAAAATACGCATCTGCTTTGAAAATAGAAACTATACATCACAGAATAGGTTTTCAATTTAAAAAATATAAAATGTACCATTTTCAAAATGTTTTTTTCTGTACTGGCTCTTCTTATCAACTACAGTATGTATTTAGGGTAGCTATTGTGTAAATTAGCCACTCACAGCATTGTCCACACTTTTAAGGTTTAGGATTATCACTTGCGGCTAAGAATAGCCTCGTTCTTCCACTGTGGGGCTTCCTCTCCTCTCCCATCAGATCTACAGATCAACCGTCCTTCTGTTACTCCTGTCTAGAAGCAAACAATGTCAGCTGCCTCCCAGATCACTCTTTCAGTCTTTAGTTTAATTTGCTTGTGTCAGATGGGGTTAGATATTAAAGCGAAAGCGCCTCTGGTCAATGCTGACACTGACGGGGTTGTTTGCTGAGTTTTTTCAATGCCTTGCTTTGTTCCACATCTATATATCTGCCTTTTTTACCAGCTGCATTAAATCCACAGATTTCTACAGCTACTCCAAGCCAGTGTTTTTATTTCATCTCTTGACCTTTCCTCTCTTTCCTTAATTTTCTTTAGTTTTTTTAATGTTTAATAGAGACAGAGCCCGGTCAGGCTCTAATTCTCATAGATGGTTTTTCGGGAGAAAGCAATAGAGGGCATGTAGAGATATCTCTTGGGTATTGTCAAGAGGAAGATGAGCGGTTCCAGTTTTCAGCTCAGCAAACCCACAGGCTCATATCCTCCACTCCATACCACATTGATACAGTAGTTCATTCAAAAGGATTTTAACCAAACACTGATTTTCATAAAATTTACAGTACAATATTTTAAATAGACTGACATTTCTCTGTTAGAAGGTAATTTTATTTGTCCTGAATCAATTTAAACCTTTTAGATAAACATATTTTTGGTTTTTTGTTGTTGTTTTTTTTTGTTGCTTTAAGACTAAATTACCAAACAAATGTTGGAGATCTCTTGTTTAGGAGTCTCTGTTGAAGTTTTTATTTTGAATCTTTAAATAACATTAATCATGTTAATCTCATTCATGGAGATCCACCTGTGCATTTCTCAACATTTCTATTAGTCCTTTGATAATGTATTTTATTGGCCCATTAAATCTATTGGCATGTTATTAAATTATAGTGAATTATGCAGCCTTAGTGTTTCCCAGCCTGGTCACTTGGCTGCTTGTTAGGTTTATTGGTCTGGATGGAAGGTTGGGTTTGATGGCCATTATTGTAGCTCTGGGAAGAACAAGTAGCTCTGTCCTAATTAGTTGAACTAATATATTCTACTTCTCAGTGCAGAGAAAATTGGGGAAGAAAAAAAACATGAAGCTTATTTTAGGATGTGCTTATGCTGTTAGGTTATATGATGCAAGACTAGAATTGATTAATTATGTTTTGTTATTTACCTTGCTGAAGCTGTAACACTGTAATGAAGTGATGCAACTAATGAGGCAGCGGTTTCCTTAGGACACCTTGAGGCTGTAGTTCACCAGCACCTTAGACGACATGCGCTGAAGGAGAGGCCTCATCTGGTGGCTGCTTGCTTGGTGCTGATGCACTGCAGCAGGACAGTCCGTTTCTCCCCTTACATTCGTTCTCTTTTTAAGAATCAGAACCACATACTTATTATACATTTATATTATATAATGAAAAGGCTGCAGCTTAGGTGGGAGAATCTCTTCACAGGACTTTTAGGCATGGGATTCACTGAAAAATGGCAAGATAAAAGCCATTGTTCAAATGAAATGTCCTTTTATTTGCATTTTCCCATAAGCCATATACATTTGAAATGAATGCTGTGAATGCCAGATAAGAGAGACTGGTGACTTATCCAGGGTGTACCGCTGGAGATACTGTGGGCACCAAGCCCCACTGTGACCCGGATGGATGGATGGATGGATGGATGGATGGATGGATGGATGGATGGATGGCTGGCTGGCTGGCTGGCTCACTCGCTCTTGCAGATAAGACTACCTTTTGGTCTCAATCGTTTTGTAAAGAGAAAGTAACATGGTCATCAACTCTTGGCACCCATCCCTACAGTGAACATTTTTTTTTTTTTTGGGTAGCATCATGCTATGGAGATGTTTCTCATCAACAGAGACAGGGAAGCTGCTTGGAGTGAACGGTGAGATCGGTGGGGCTTAATGTGGCTCAATATTGTTTGTTTGTTGGCAATAAACCATATTGGACCAGTAATTTCAGAGGAAAATGCATGTTATAGCAGACTAAGGCCATCAGATTTAACTTTGATTTGCAGTACCTGGCAGGTCAGTTATTAATAGTGCACAAACAACAGTTTGGTTATAGCTCAGCTGGTAAGAAAAGCTCAGGAGATCAAGGCATGCGGCTAGACGTGGTTTATGATACAAGAGTCCAGAGAAGGACCAGATGCATTGCCACAGATCCCAACCGCCCAGGCAATAAGCTGTTTGTACCAGTCCTATTGGGAAGGAGGTTCAGCTGCATTAAATCTAGAAGAAGCAAACTTAACAACAGTTTATTTCCCAGAGCTGTGAAGGCGATCCCTCCCCTGCAGACACCAGTAGTACTTTTTATGACCAGTTTTTGTTGATAGGCTGCTAAAGCACAAACTACACATTCAATTGGATCACGTTGTATCCCCATATATGTACATATTCATACTTCTCTTAAGGGATAATTTCTGCTGCTACATAGGGTCCACCTCCATCTATCATGTATTATTATTTTTGTTCTCCCTCTTTTTTTCCCCAAATAATTTTAAGCATCCTCCCTCCTCACCAAGTATTTTGACTGTAGAATAGTTTTACCTAATTTAGACTTACAGCTTATATTTCACATTCTGCAGTATTTTCATCTCATCAGGAGTTCATCTATTCCGTATTATATTTGGGTCATCACTCTTTAGGAAGAGCTTTCCCTTGCTAACCTGAAAAAAAGGGAGCTTGGATAGCATGGTTTACTTGCTGTCTACATGAAAAATAAGAGGCAATGCTGCAATCGTTTAGGAGAACACATGGATGCTGAAAAAGGAGAGAGAAGTATACAAGCTGAAAAGGAAATACATGAAGCAGCTGAAGCAAAGGGACTGTGGGACATGAAGTAGAAAATAGAGAAGAGTGCAAGTGGAAAAAAGCTGCTGATAACCAAGAAAAAGAAACAAAAGACTAGGGACTGAATACTACAAAAGACCATGCTGACAGAAATGGCAGAGGGGAGGAGGAAGGGATGAAAGAGGAAAAGGATGGGATTAGGTAGCGTAGAGGACGTCCTCTCCTTTTTTTGGTGTTTTTTGAGTAATGAGGCTGTTAATTAGCAGAGGCATGCATGGTTTATTAAATCAAAGTGTTTACAACTTTAACTGTCAGACAAATTCTTGATGGTCTTTGCTGACGTTGCCATGGAAATAACGCTGGAATATATGGGTGTGAATTTGATGGAACAGTTGATTAAATGTAAGTTGGATTGAGCCATAGCCATTTGTTTGAAGTTGTAATTTTGAAACGAGTAAGATTATACCTTGTGACGTTATTGTGGAACATTATAAAAAGCTGAGGAGAATTCCCTCTTTTAAAGAAAATTAATAAATCTTCAGCAAATTTTTCTGAGGGATGCAAATCAAGTCGACCTTTGTCATTTATGTTTATTTGCTTTTACTCTGCTTTTATTTTTCTTCTATTTTATTGTTTAATTCATGTAAAGCACCTTGAATTGTCCATGTCCTGATATAAACTTGCCTTGCCTTACCCAGTGCAAAGGATAGTATTTTCTGCTGTTTCTAAGGGAATTAGTTTGACTTCTAGACCTATAGATCTTTTCCAGTAATGTTTTCCAACATCTTAACACTTACAGTAGTGTACAGAACAAAGCACCACCTCCTCAGTTCAAATCTCATTAAAGCATAACACACAGCTGTGCCAGCAGCTTTAAACCCTTCAGTGTAAATGGGGAACATTGAACATAGAAATTAAACACATAAAAAATAAAAGTCAATCAAAACTGATGGGGTAGGCAGCTCTGATCAGTTCTTTGTGTGCATAATTTTGTTTTGGCTTAATATTTTGTTGTTATAATCAAATAAACTGATATAAAGCCCATCATTTCAATAGAAGGTAAAATTACTCTTTTTATAAATGAAAAGCTTTACATTTCTATGTTTTTTGGACATTGTTGGTGAAGACAGAATAGACTTGAAGTCTTAGATGGTTTAGTCACACTTCTACTCTTCAATTCATCATGCATGCAATCATAAAGCTCCCAAACATTTAAGATGTTGACTGTTACTTGACATAAACTGAACTCTATATTTTTAGCCGACGTTGGATAAAAATCAGAATCAGAAAGCCTTTATTGTCATCATATTCTACAACTATACAATGAGAAAAAAAAATCATGTATTTTTCCTCAATGCCAGAATAATTCATTGTCTCAATTTAGAGATTTTGGTTTCATACTTATCTTCAAAAACTTTACTAATATTTCCCTCCTGTAAACTGTATGACTTTAAAACACATCGACAGATAACCTCAAATTAAGATGGATCAGAGGCTTACAAACTCATTTAGTAATTATGGGAACTTCTCCAATGTTTTCAAAGGTATGGTAATTAATATCGATTGTGTATGTGAACTTCTTTATTTGATTAAAAATATAAAGAAATCTCTAAAAACACTTAACTAAACATAAATTGAGATCTGTAGAAATCATATCAAGGCTCAGTGTTTGTTTACTGGCTGCTTGACTGAGTTGTTTGTGAATGCTGTTCACTCCCTGTCAGTGTTTGTAAAGTGTGTTAGACAGCATGCATAATTGTGCATGAGCACTCTTGTATTGTTTTTTTTTTTTTTACATATTCATAGGGATGAAAAAGATGTGATATAGTTCAGTCAAACAAATTCTGACCTGTAAAAGTTTATAAAGAGAAGTCTAAGCTTTGTTTGTTTTTATTTAAAGGATATGAACCCTGTGTGTTTGCAGGACTCTGCTCAGGAAAGCGTCATCACCCGTGACATCCACCGTACTTTTCCGGCTCATGACTACTTTAAAGAATCAGATGGAGATGGGCAAGATTCATTGTATAAGATCTGCAAGGTAAGACTCATTTCCTAAAATGAGGCTATGAATTTTATGGATTTATTTATCAACAATCAGGGTTGGGCAAGTTTCTTAACAAGAATGACTAGTTAGTTACTAATTAGTTCTCCAAAAACGTTATTGACTTTGTAACTCAGTTACTACTTAGTGGAAGTAACTATGCAGTTAAGTTATATGATCTAGTGTCTAAGAATTTGGAAAACTTTCCTGTTATTGGAATTTTAAATACAACTAGATTTTTTGTTGTGGAATATAAGGTGTTTGATATCAATTATTATATTAATTATTTAATTAAAAGGATGAAAACATTGAAAACAAATCTGCACTATTTTGATGTGTGTGGTTTGACAAGTAAGTTGCGATATAATATAGATGTGATCATATTTCTTGAAGACTTGAGAAATCGCATATAAATCTCCAGTCTCGGCTCTAAATCTGTGGTCTTACATCGCATTGAGATTCTTGGACAGCTGTTGGTGGCGTCTTGCCTCTAAAGATAAGCTGTAATAAATATCTAACAGTCTGAAAATCTCACAGTGTCACAACTAATCAGCCCTAAGGATTGCAGCTGCTGCTTCAGAAGCCCCACATTACGATTTAATTAATTTTCTTTATGCAGGAGGAGATTAATGAAGGTAATCTCTTTCAAAAAAAAAAAAAAAAAAAAATATATATATATATATATATATATATATATTTATTTTACGAATACACTAGAAAGAAGCATGTTTAAAAGCTAGCAGCTAGCATATCACATATAAATTGAAAAATCATTGCAGTAACCGTTAAAAGATAATTTCCTCAAATTATCTGTGTTTGTTTATGAACATGACAGAAAAATATTAGTGTTTTTTGTATAAGTATGAAGCCGTAAACACGCATAAAACCAAGCAATTCTCATTAATAAATAACAACGGTTCCTTTATATTAAATACATTTTACTTGAAAATCGCAGTGGGACTTTATAGAGCGCCGTCGTCCATGAGCGAGGGCGCCGGACAGAAACTCAGGCACAAGTAGAACAGTGTCGCACGTGGTGAGATACTGAGCACGGTTGGGAGGAACTGGTGCACCCGCCGAACTTGTATAAGAAGGTATTTTAATATACTTGTGACTGTTTAATTTGGTCTCGGAGGTTTTGACATACGTCATTCGTCGCTACCGATGTAGTAGTAAGGGGTGATTACAGAATAAACGTTCCTCACACCTAATGTCATACCAAAGGCCATTAAATCCACAGTGCATAGTCATAATGTGTAAAGAAACAGTTCATAGATAATTCAGGCGGTGAGCATTATTTATCTATTCTGTTTGGGATTTTAAATTATGATGTAAAAGAAATATTTCCCTAAAAGTGTCTCGACAGCACATTGAAATGTATGCAGTGGTGAAATTAAACCTTTAAATTTCCTCAATGTTTTTTATATGCACTTTGTTATTGTGACAAACTGTTAAACCTCAAAAAGCCAATATTCCAAATGTTGAATTTTTTTGTTTTTAAATACAATAATCCATTGCAAAAGACAGTTGTTGAAATAGTTTTAATATATGTGTCACAATATGAAGTGAGTCTTTTGGCTAATGGCTCAGTGGTAGACGAGATTTACTGATCAGCCTTATGTTGCTTTTCAGAGACCATGTTTTGCTTATTGTGATTCATAGACTTAAGTGATAAATGAAAACATTTTCCTTTATGGAGGAGGTTTCATAAAATAAGGCACAGTGTGCCATTTTTAGACTATTTAACAGGCAAACAAATACTTTTAAAATCTGAATATGCCACACCACTATGAAAGACTAGATGTATTCCAGGGTCGTCGATTAGATAGTAGAAGTTAAAGTCTTTCCTTTTCTGATATATCCTTGGAAAAAAACCTTGTACTGTAGGCAATTTCAATAACCAGTTCTAAGAAATTAAAAAAATCCTTAAAATTGTTTGTAGAAATGTGCGCCTGGGTCTGTGGTGCAACCCTTCACAGTAACATGTTGTAAAACTGCTTCCATTGTGATGCAATTTGATATAAAAACAGCAGAAACGTTTCTCTGCAAAACTAAACAAAGAAAACAGGAACAATAACTAGAAGATCCCCACTGTTCCCACATGCTGAGGCAATTTTCTATGAAGATGCACCTTTTTTCCCAGGCAGCACCAAGGTCAGCAGCATAGAAATGCGTCAAAGTGAGTTGTGCTATCTGCCTGTGTGCTACTTTTAATCTCAGTGCTACTTTTATACACTGTTCTGCATTTCCCAGATATATTTCCAGCTGTTTTGTCACAAACTTCATTATGTCCCTGCTGCGCAAGTCAGTCAAAGTTGCAGTAATAACGTTTGCTTGGCCTGTTATTCTAAAATATGTTTCCTTTTTGTCACATTTAGAAATGAGGGCTCCAGGGCAGTTCATATCATGTGCTTATTTACGTTTATAAGGACACCACACATCCAAGTCAGTATTTTGTGTCACAGTTTTCTGTTAAAAAACAAGTTAATGGACACAAAAAAAATCTGCTTAAAATGAAAAGCAAGACATGCACAGTTTCTAATGTCAAACAGTTATTTCTCTATAAGGTTACATTGTTTAGTCCAATCAGTGAGATCATCTGCTGAATTTGTTGAGTCTAAGCTCAGGTGGTCTGAATCTGTTGCTCTTAAAGATGAAACCATTTTCCTCAAACATGCTTTTTACTTGCTTAACAGCTACTTTCTGCATCTGTAGTTTTTTTTTCTTTAAACTGTCAACAATTCCAGTTCTTATTGACTAAAAGCAAAAATAAAATGTTTATCAGATTAAGGATTTTCTTGAGCAAACTTGTTGTGGTGCTTTTTACAACAGGGGTACACCAGGTTTTGAAACTTTTCTTAAATTTCTAGTTTCATGTCATTAAAACAAAAATAATAAATGAATAAAAAGGAGCATAAGACTTTTACCCTGAGGTGCTGGTTGATGAAATTAAACACATGGGGTAATTGTGCATCCCTATTCTGACTAAAAGTTGAATCTGTGTTTAAAATGGGGAACAAAGTTAAACAGAGATCCTAAAAATCTGAATAGAAACTTTGGAAAATCAGATCTATTTATTTCATCAAATCAGAGCTGCTGCTTAAGGGAAAATATTGCACTATTAAAAAAATAATCTGAAAGTACCTGCTTAAACTGTAGTATTAGCTCATGTTTCCTACAACATTTATGTTCTGGGCAAAGTAAAATAGCATAAAAGCCTACAGGTACACAGGGGGCTATAAAATATGAAAAGGAACAAAAATATAAAATGTAAAAATAGACTCTATGGTATTAGGGGAAACAACTCAGAAAAGAAAAACACTGCAGTTATAAAAATGGCACAGATTAAATAAGAGATAGACATATAAATCTTTAAATCTGCTGTTGGAACAAATACGATTAATTTAGGTGTTAAATAATTTCCATATCCAAGTACTGAATTCGCAGGTAAATGTATGAATGCATGAGAACCAGCCACCCCTTGTTCCTGATTTAATGTTGTCAACTTTCATCACAGCTGTTTTACTAGTATAAACCCAACCAGATGTGTGCAGTAAAACATCTTAGTACCTCCAATCATTTCATTTTCATGATTGTTTTAAATCCACAATAAAACTTATTGTCTAAAGCTTAACAATGTCTGCATTTTTTTTATTAAGGCAGTATTGTATGTTTCAAGAGTTCAGTATTTTACCTTAAAATAAAAAAAAGATAGTTACAGTGTCTCCATCTTTCTCTCAGTTCCAGGTAAGATCTGTATGGTTAAATAAATTTACAATTGCAGTAACATTGAACATATTAAACTATGTTATCGTATCACTTCCATTAAACCCGTACCCTTTTTAATCCCTAAGTAATTAGAATCATTATTTATTAAATTGCATTTTCTTTAAATATCCAATTCAATTCTACTTCAGTTCAACTTCAAGTATAAGTTGTTTAGTTTTTGATTGTTTTCCCTTAAGCATTTAACCAGAAGGCTGTTAATGAAAGACTGAATAAAGAAGAGCATTAACCATGAATATTGCTAACAATACTGTTTTGTTTTTCATTAAAGCCATGCTAGTTTAAAACTAACGTATGTTACTGTAACTTCAGCTATTTGCTTTCATTTCACTGTAGAAATAACCCACGTTTGGTCAGTGCTCTAGGAGAACCTGTCAGGAAGGTTTACATCCACTCTGGTCCCAACTAGGTCAGAGTCACTGCAGCCTTCATTTGTATGCAAATCCATGTAGATTTTCAGCTGTTAAGGTTGGTTGGATCTTCAGGCTTTCCAGGCATGGAGAATCCGGGACAAAGTTTATATTCATCTTCATAACTTCCTCCATATGGTGCCTGAAGTGCTTCGTTTCTAACCTTTATTTTCTGGGGGAAGGTCACTAGCAGGCCTCCCCCCCATATTTTCTTTTCTTTTGATTATGGTCCGAGTTGAAATACAGAACTTCATAAAGCTATAGTGGATCAAAAAGACAAAACCTTTCTGTTCTGTTTGCATGTTTCCATACACTAACAGAGCACTTACAAGTGATGATTTTTTGTCTGAGTAATAGTATCCTATGTAACTTAATGATGCACAGTGAAGAAGGGAAGTTGGACATGCACCAAGATGAAATCAGTTTCCTCATTAGGACCACAGAATACATTTTAAATGTATATTGCTTTATATCTGTTGCTATACGATGCTACCTTCACCATTACCCACAGTACAAATGGTGTGTTCAGTATGATATGCAGCAGATGTTTTAGTGCCACAGATGGTAGCTAGTTCGTATCAGATGATTTAGAAGGCAACTGATGAGGCTTTTTGTACTTTACAAGTATCCAACTAAAGAAATCTTGCCCATTTCCAGTGTTTCTATTTTTTAAACATAAATTTCCTTTCACTTTACAATTAAGTATTTTCTCTGACATTAACCAGCCACCACATTGTAGTTTGTGGTTTAAATACTTACAATACTTTTGCAATTTACCATTTCAAATACTTAAATTGTTTAATGTGTTTCTCAGTAATTCAAGGTTTTAAGGACAGTATTGCTGAGGTTTTAATAAATAAAACCCTGCAGGGCCTTACAAAGCTTTACGTGGGGGTTAATAACTGATTTGAACTAGCTAACATTTCCAGAGTTGCATGCTTTATTTCTAAGAATAGAAAAATCCGTCTTCTCCACAGCTGAGAAACTAGGCGTAGTTTGCAATAATCCACCCCTCTGAGTCCATTATCCACACGGGCCAACAAATTTAGATTTCACCCACCAGGACCTCCCCCATCCATCTGTCGGCGTGCTCTTCTCCCAGCCGAGTTGGGGGACGTGTAAACGCCACACTCCATCAAGCATGTCAGCTTGTAGATTACACCACAGACATCGCCACAAGACTTCTCTGTTACCTCTACATCTAATGCCAAAATTAGCTAAACACAGCAGCAGTGGGACTGTTCCCCGTCTGCACTTACTTTTCTGGCGATCATTTAACTCGCACTCTAAGCATGATAGAGTTGGCAATAACTCGGTAACTAATGGTTTGAGTGTGTGGATTCATTTCCTTTGAAATCTCAAATTTGTTAAATGTATAATTTGGGATTTAATGTTATATAATCCAACACAAAGAATGGCTTAATTTTGAATTGGAAGGAAAACGATTTGTTTTGTACATTTCCGATTCCCTTACGTAGAATCTGGTGCAAAATTAAGAGGTTTACTAATTAATAAATAGAAATGTTGATTCTTTTATAAATCCTACCAGGATCAATTCATTGGAGCAGTACAGGAGACAAACAAAAACCAAAAATAGACATATAATAACATAAAAATATAGAATTAAAAAATAAAATTTGTCAGAGAGCTTGAGGACCAGAATTAATAATAATAGAAAAACAAAAAGATAGTAAAAAGATAAGTTATCTTTTTTAAACACACCAACCACACTGCATAGTTTATAAGTTGAATGGCTCTTTGTATAAAAGAGTTTAAACACCGGTTTGGTTTACAGTGAGGTATGACAAAGTGGGGTCTTGAAGGCAACAGAGAGAATTCATTTTTTGGGAACATGTTCTGATGAAGAGGAGATCACGTTAGCTTTTTTCTATTTGCTTATTACAAAAAGAAAGTAAGTCCAATTTTTGTAATTTCATACAAGCTGATCTCTTTGGGCCTACAAGGTTTGTTAGAGATCATCAATGAAGCAACAGTGCCATGAAAACTAGTTGGAGAATCTGCATAATGTGACAGCTGTGCTATTTTGCTCCACAAATCCGGTTTTATTTAAAAATGATGAAAAAGAAAAAAGATCCATAAAAAGTCCACCTTAGTTTTGACAGCCATGCAGTCGCACAACAAGCAGGAGGAAGAAGGTGTTCCAGTCAAAGTAGGTCAAAATTGGGATCTTTTGGCCAAAATGCTGTTTGCTACAAGGAATTCATACTCGGGGTTGAATACATGTTTATGCACCACACTGTATTATATTAATGAAAGCATTGCAAACTGTTCACTATTACCTGTTTTTTATTTTGTTTTTTAATTAAAATGCCACTGGAAACATGGAAGTTTGTGCTTTAACCATCCTAAAATGTTTCTTTGCTACTAGGACACAGATTCATCGAACCCAGCACGGTTCATTGATTTGCCCAAAAGGTAGAATATTTGACAAAACAATATAGTATTGTTATCTCCCCATTTATCGCTTGTCTTTTTCCAACCTTTATGAGAATTTTTAGTGTGGCTCAATTACAGGGACTCCAGTTTACTGTGTTTTATTGAACAAGCAGGCACTGACCCAAGGTTACACACTGAAGTTATACCCTGTGTCACTTGGTGAATAGAAGGACAGTTGATTTAATGCTTTTACAACAGTCAAGTAAAGGCAGTGTAGGCTAGAATCAAGACCTGTTTTTAAGGTTTATAGCCTCTACAGGACTCAGAGAAAATGACAGTGAACAAGGTTGATGGAAACACTGAGGAAGAAAAGAGACTGAGAGATGCTTACATGTGTTATGCAGAAACTCTCTCTTAGGGGATGTAGTCTGTTGCCACTAATGTTCTGACAAAATGTATTTTGTAGAGATACACTTGAGTAATAGTGAGAAAAAAAAAGCTTTGGAAATGAATTGGTCTAGATGTGACTGGCTGCTTATGCTTGGATATTGGTTTTTAAATTGGTGGTCCAACCCCTTTTTTTAGGGAAAATACAATGAAAAAGAGACCTGTATGTTCATCAGATTATGAACAATACCTATATCTCTACTAATCCAGTGTCTTGTATGAGTTACTGATCTTAACTTGCTGTTAAAACAGTTTTTCTTTCTGTGCTTCGTTATGCTGCTAGGCAACAAATCCTTGATCATCTCCTGGGCTGGTGGTGCAAAGCTTTAAAGTATATTTTATTATCACTGAGCTGTATAGGTATACGTTGGGATATTATGTAAGCTAGCCGTGGGATAAAATGACCTAAGAACCATTTAACCTGTGGGATATATGGATGAGGTTGGTTTATAAAACTTAAATTGAGAAGGAAAATATTCCGTTATTGACACTAGCCTGACCAGCCAGACTAACCTACAGAGAGTCACTCCATCTCTGTGGTCTTATTCAGACTGGACCAGAGGTGTCAAACTGGTTCCAGAAAGGGCCACGTGGCTGCTGGTTTTCTTTCCACCCAAGCAGTAGCACACCAGACTCCATTCACCTCATCAAGTCATCAGGTTAAGA
>JAUZNJ010011174.1:0-17865 GCA_034780135.1 Jordanella pulchra
GTTTTTTATTTTGATTTGTTGTTTCCATGGCCAGCTGGACCGAAGAAACACCAAGTGTCGTACAGTGGCTCTAAATGAGCGCAGAAATCCAAAATAGAAGCCTATTACAATAACAAGCGCAATATTTTGTGTTTATAGGGTTTTAACATGTATTCAAGCCATACAAGCCAATGGCAAACAAAAACACTATAAATAATTGTCTCATTGTTTTTATTTTATTAACACTTGTATCATAATCACAAATATTTGTTGACTCCATATGTCTTTTATTTAGTGCAATCAGTAATACTCATTCTAGAAAGGCCTGAAAACATCTTAAAACGTTAACAGCATTTAAAAGATGACGATTTAAAGGCAATTGTTTTATCCATAGCTCAAAGTTTCAAAAAAGACTGAAATTTGTTAGAGTAGTGTTCGTGCATTTCTAGTCAAATGTGTAATTTACAAGAAGCAGGAATGGACAATGTTAAAAAGAGCTCTGTGTTGCTTTGATAGTTAGTAAGGGATGGTCTTAAAAGATCAATTCCACCCAAAGCCTCATAAAACCTAGTATTTGCACGGGCCTTAAAGATAAGCTCTGCTTGAAACACTTAATATTGGACTATCAGACTGACAAACAGTGTATTAAAAAGGAGCATTTATATAACAGTCAGCTGCAACAGGTGGAAGAGCGAGCATGGGTTTACTTAATTTAAATGCGGCCTCCTGTTATTTATTAATACACAGACAATGTACTGTCACGAGGAAGGACCAATCACTAATGTTGTGTATTTGAACATTCAGCCTTAAGCGTCAGAACTCCACAGCCAACAAGCTAACTGGTTAGCCAAGTTAAAAACTGAACCAGCAGGTCGGACAGCGAAGTTTCCGTGTGTTTTTAGGTACCTTTAAAGTCACATTCTGAGAGCACGATGTGTATAACCTCTGGGTCCAGATGTGAAAACATCTCCTGCATTCTTTTAAGGATTTTCTCCTTTTCGACGCTGCTTTGAAGAAAGTCATATCTCTGAGGTGGTGGGTAACCCACGGGTCGTCCTTCTTCGGGTGGCCCATTAGGTTGCCTGGCTGGGCTCTGTCCGTTTTTCTTTCTACGGGGCATACCGTAGACGAGCTACAGCCGCCGACTGCTGTCATCAGCCGTTACAGACCGGGGAGTCACGAGAGAGTAGTTCGGAGCGGTTATCATCCTACCGCCATATCCATTGGATAAACTAAAGTGAAGGAATTAAGGGGTTTGATCCACCACAGCGCCCCAAGCGGTGACTGTGGCTGAAATTACAACTTCCGGTTATTGCTGCAGTTGGGCGCGCTGCAAAAAGTGGCTTCAAAATAAAAGCTCTACTTTTTGTTGTTTTTCGGTTAACGTTTCAGACTACAAGGCCGACAGCCTTTAAAGAAGTTAAGAAAACTAATGTCAGTGGAAAAACTCCGTCAGAGAAAAGGGTCGTCAGTAAATGCCATTTAATACCACTTCCAGAACAAAGAACACATTATTGTGAAATGTTAGAACAGAAATAACAATGTTTGCATTACGTACCTACAGAAGTACTTGGTATTAAATATGAAAAAATCATCAGGCTTGTTGTATTGCTTTCCATGTTTTGTATACTCAAATGTAAGTTAAGTAATAACAAACCTCTTTTCTATCTTTATGAAGGACTTGAATTCGTACCATCATCGTATTGGTTCTTCCATTAATTTGAAAGTAGTAAAAACTTAAAACATCGCTCTGTATACCTTCTATTTTTCATATGTGGAAAACTCGCACCTGGCATGTTTTGTTATGTTTGTCGCTTTTTTGCACTATATAATATTCTGATCATGACTAATAAAGATTTTTTCAAAGAAAAAAAGGAGCATGACAAAAATCATATAACTATATTATTATTATTATATATTATTATACTATATTATTATGATTAATTATACATATTATAAATGTGAAAATGTTCACAGATTTTGTCCAAATGTTACTTCTTATCCTTAACTAAATATTGACATGCACAGTATATTGTTTTGATTTAGTTGAATATTTCATACGATATTTTTCTTTCTTTGACCGCCTTTGAAACTTTTCTTTCATAAGAACTCTATCCTATCCACCGCCTCTGTCCCCGGTGGATATGAGCGGTGCATCTGGAGTAGGGAAACGACGATGCACGCCCATAATTTAAAAGCTGTCTTTCACCGGCAGATGTCGCTGTTTAGAAAAGTGAGAAAAAAAAAAAGAAAAGAAACAATTCTGTTCTGCTTTACAACTGTAACGAAAAGCATTACAGCTGTGCTTGGAATATTGGACAAAATAATTTACTATTAAATTGTGGTCACCCGTGGAAAAATATTTATTCTGACTTTGTTCTGTAATCAGAAGAACAAAAAAAGTCCTGACACGGGATTATGGCGCTTGTTATTTGTTTCCGACTCCCGCCATCAGACCTGTAGTGTTACCATGAGACCGTGCGGGGGCGCTCTGCACCCAGTCATCGTACATTGACTGAACGGACAGAGAGCTTTGTGCCGAAAACTAAACCTATCTGAGTCAGTCTAATGAATTAAAACGGCCCGATTGAAAGGTAAATGCTAAAGAGATGAACTTGACGCGTATTCCGGGTTTGGGGTCGTAGCTGTTTATTTAAAAAATAGATACATGTTGCAGTTGTTGGGCTATTCATATTTATTCGTTGGGGCAAGTTGTTGGTGAGTGAGGAGGCTTAGGGGCGACGGTAGCAGCGCAGCAGCCCTGTCTGTAAACTAGCGGCTCTACGGACCGATGCTTGGAAGTTGAAAAAAGATTGTAACAAGTAAAATAGGTGTATTTTTAAACTTCTCAAAGTAGTTACATTGGTTGGAAATCCACGGACTGATAGCGAACATTGATATTTTGAAGAAAGATTAAAGGATTCTTGACTTCCTCTGTGATTGTCTGGACGTAGATGTGATGGGTACCTGGATAGTTTGAGGCCTAGGCTAGGAGAGTAGGCTAACCAGTTAGCGTGGCTAACATCACTTCCTTCCCGCAAAATGCTAGCCACTCTTCTATGACAGTGGATATGCACCGATGTTGCTGTTCGTAAAGATTTTTTGTAACGACATGGGTCTTCAGATACCTATATTGTACACGGAAGAACAGTTTAAATCGTGCTTAAATATGTACGATTATGTATAAACATTAACGTAAAAATATCCAGCTGATGTTTAGCTGTGTTATCTTAGCATTCCAGCTAATAACATGTCCGATGCCGGTTCACCGATACAGTGAATTTAATGAGAGCGACAGATTAAAGAGTTGCTAGGTATACGAGTGTAGATATATTCAGTGTTGCGAGGAAAAGTGCCCATTATCGTAAGGGAATGAAGCGAAATGCGAGGTTTTGTTGGAGGCACTAGCATGGTTGTGCTGAACTTAAGTTTTCTGACCCATAGAGGCCAGTAGAAGACCGTGTGGAGCGTACATCAACAAGCATGGAGTTCCCGCAACAGCAGAAGCCTGCGGGGGACGGAAAGATCGTCTATCCTCCTGGAGTGAAGGAGATTACGGATAAAATAAGCAACGATGAGGTGGTCAAACGGTTAAAGGTATGTTGACAAGGCTCTTCAGAGTCAAATAACCACTTTAGAACCCAGTCAAAAGCATCAAGAATCTGGTAAATGAAAAACTTCCCTAAAATATGAAACTGGAGTTGGCCACTACTGTTTATGAGTTTTAAATTGCTATTTTTAACTGGTTCATTGTTTGTGTTGATACATTTTCAATAAGTTGCAATACATTACCAAATAAATAAGTTGCCAGTGAATAATACCTAACATGATATGAAGCTCAGATGTTAAGCATGGGAAAAGATTTCTGGTCTTAAGTCGAGTAATGGGCTTTTTTTTAAATATATCATTGGTCACGTTGAAGAGTAATAGCTGTCATGTTTAAAGGGAATCCAAATGCAATGTTTTTTTTAATAACACCATTAAAACAGGGTAGCTAAATGTGCTTTGTAGGTGGTAACAATGGAAAAAGCCCAAAAGTGATTGGTTTTCAGAAATATTTATGATCAGATTTAATTAGGTTTATGATAAATCTCTTTCGGACTATAAAATAGGATTAAACGGCATCAATTTGCCCTGTGAAAAACAGTTTAGGCCCTGTCATTTGGCAGTGGGGTGGTTCATTTTAGGGGTGGAAACACAAAGGATAACATCCAAGCATTGTTGCTAGGAAGCGTTTAGCCTTCCTGTTATCTACTTCAATTTTCACACTCTTACCCAGGAGCAACATTCACACCAAAGAGTTATGCCGTTATTGCGACCTGAGGCAGTTTACTTTTGTTGCTTTCTCTGATCGACAAAGAAAAGAATGTTCAGTGGTCGGTCAGTGCAAATCATGCTGAAAGTTGTTGCTTCCTGATTTCTCAATGTTTAGTGAATTGGAAACTTTTCAGCTACTTCCAAAAACATAAACTGATCACAGTACAAACAAAGAGAGGATTTCTGAAAATCTATCTACATGATTCAGTCTTTCATTTATTGTACATTTGAAAAAGAATAGTCATTTATGACCTGCTTCACTTGTGCAATTCTACTAAGTGGCTTGTATGCTGTTTATCATCTGTGTGTTTGTGTGTAATGTTAAAACTTTTACACTTTGTGTGTTTGTTTTGATAGGGTACACTGCATCTGGGGCTCTACACTTTAACCTTGATAGATTCAGGAAAAAATACTTGAATACTGCTCCTGATGCAACACTTGAGACTTGTCAGGACATGTTTTCTAACCCATGCTCAATTGATCCAGAAATGTTAATATACCTGTTTCCAGATGTATTTAAAATTTGAGCCAATGCGGCTATAAAAAGTAAATGTAGCCACAGTATGGTGTCAGGGCAGACGCTTAAGCAAAAATATGCATCAAAAATAGCATTATTTATTTACACAAAGCATAGATGGCGATTTTATAGGCAGGGCAGGCGAACTTAGAACATCACTCCAAGGCAGCAGTTACAGCAGACTGTCGAGTAGGAGTGTGAAGATTATAGATGAAAAGATGGAAATCACTTTCTGGAAGCGTTTTTTTTTTTTTTGGATCCAGGTCCTATGAGGAAAAGCTAAACAAAAGTTTAAGTATTTTATTAGAAAACTGACACTTTCCCCAAAGGTGTTGCATGCTAGATGAAGGATGCAGGAATTTCAACTTTGGGCATTAATGCTCAACAGTTTTCAGAAAGACTCTTACAACAAAGGGAATTATTATAAATTAAGTCAAACTAGTGCAGTGGCATAACCTGCAGACTCGCTTGAGAGAAGAAGCATGATTTAAGATAAATCACTATTTTGTCGAACGGTTTTGCTCCCCTGCCTTGACTCGCATATGAACTGAAGTAGCAGCCCATTTCTTATCTATGGGGTTCAACCTTTGACATTGCAGCAACAACTACTGCAGCTTTTCTGTTAAAGCTGTCTGAAAGTTTAGAGGTGTATTTATGAAAATTGTTCCCATTGTTTTGGAAGCACGTTTTGAGGTTATAGACTGATGTCGGATAAGAAAGGTGTGGACAACTTCAAGATCATCTCTAATTCTCACAAATCTGGGAGCATATCAGAACCTCTTGATATGACGGACCATTCACCGTTTCTTGTTCTTTAAGCATTGGGTTAAAACAAAAACAACGCCTCAATATAAGCATGTTTACTACTACTAACATTGGTATCTTTTGAACTAATACTAATTGTCATATCCTAATGCAAGCATGAATTACCACTGCATCATTGAAGAGATTTACAAAGCATTGTCACATTCGTCATGTTTGTTTACAGATCCATAATCAAGTCATATGCCTGTATAGATAGTAATTTTTTTCCCTCTTAGATTGTCCCTTTTTAGCCTCAATAGAATTCCAGCTGCAGGCATAATGAGCAGAGATATACAGACATGTGCGCCATCTGCTGGCAGTACTGCGAAACTTATCAGGAAACTAGAAGGCGAAATTTGACACAGCTCTTGGAATCAAATATTTTTTTTTGAGTTTTTCTTTTCCCACACTGGATCTTGTACCTGACTTCACTATTTTCACAACCTCACCAGCAGTTTTACACTCACTCGCCTCCATTGCTTCGGCTGGTTTACCAGTTATCTGCATACTCAATGTTGAAACTTCAGTCACAAGGTGGACTTATTTAATCACTCACAAATTGAGCAAAAAAGAAGGTAAAAACACTAAAATAACAAATACTATGCCAGCAAGATGTGGTAGTGTTTCATAGAAACCTTTTATGCAACCAGAGTGAGTTATTCATGTGTAAGTTTGAAAGGCCAGTGAGGAGACTCTGCATTTTTAATGTGTATCTCTGACTGCTTTCTGCTATGGCAAGCAATTACCTGCTTCAGTCTTTAAGAAAAAGGGGGGGAAAATATCTACCAATTTCACTCATATTTTTTGTCACTCATCTAAGATGTCAATCTCGTATAGATTTACTTCCCATAGAGTGAAATGTTTCATGCATTTATTTCTGATCATTTTTATGATTATTTGCTGACAGATGAACACAATATGCAACACAATTTTTTTAGAAAATGTTCTCTAAAAAAAGGATATTTTAAACAAAAATGTCAGGCCCATGAAAAGAAAAAGAAATATGCGTCATATCTGTCTGGACTCCTTTTGCTTGAAGTACTGCAGTACTGTGGTGTAGCATGGGGGCGATCGGTCTGTGGTTCCAGTGAGGTGTGGTAGAGGCCCAGGTGTCTTGGATAAAAGGAATCAGGTCATCTTCATCGGTTGCTCTGGTGTTTCTCATCTTCCTCTTGAACCCCATAGATTCTCTATGGTTATGTTCACACCACACAGAAATGTGACACAAACCTGATATTTCTGCCCGTATGCGACTCGTATCTGACCTTTTACCGCAGTCTGAACTCCAAGCACCTGCAGTCGGAACGTTGACGCCGGATTTTTTGTCTTCTCAGCAGCAGATTGCCTTATTAAAGGCTGTTATAAATAGTTGTGCTGTTTTCTTTTCCTTACCTTCCTTTGTCTTTTTATCGTGTAGTCATAGCATTGTTCAAGAGTTGAATAATAACATGGAGACTCTTGTTTTTTTGTTGTTATTGTTCAACCAATCTTTATGAACGGCTTCCAGTAGCAATCGCAGCCGTTAACACATCTGTTTAGAGTCTTCTGCTGTGTCATGTTTTCCTTCTGCGAGTGCAAATCGCTTTGTGGTCCTGAAAACTGTCACGTTTAGTCAACAGTATGAGCGATCATGCCAAAAGATATTGGATTTTAGAAAAAAGAAAAAAAAAATCAGAATTGAGCAACAATATCTGCCGTGTTAATGTAGCAAAAGTGGGTCCAGGTCAGGCCAGTTTGCTGTTTCAATCAAGCCCCCCCCCACCAGGGTCATTTAGGAAGCCTTTGGTGAGAAAGTGTGAATAACTCCATATTTTACATTTTGTTCTCACATTTATGCAGACGTTCATATTTGTTTTTAAATATAGTTTAGAAAAGACCATTGCCTTTCATTATTTGCGGCTTCTGCACTGTTGAGCTTGGTCTGTCTTGGGTTTAAGTTGTGGTTCCTTTACAGAGATAAGAATATGGCTACTGAACAGTTGATAATCTGGCTAGATTAACAGCTAATATGGTTTTAATGCTCCTGTTTTCAGGCCTAATGCACAACGTTTTACACGCTGAGAAATAACGTTGTTACTCTAATATTCAGCCAAGAAAGTGGGCAACACAGATTTTCTGTACCCTAGCAGTGCTGATCTGAAAAATAAAAAAACATTGGATTAAAATACTAGTAGTTATAGGGAGAAATAAAAAAGTTTTAACCTCTGAGACTAATTGAAGGCAGAATAACAGGCTGTTTGGAGTAAGAGTGCCTCTTTCTCTCTCTGTCAGCGAGGAGCATGCTGGACCTGGAAATATTTAGAGATTCTCTGGACTTTTGCACCTTGAACTGCTCCAATAGATTCACAGAGGTGTCAAAAATCATTGCAGATTTTGGACCAAATTGCAACTATAACATCACGTATTGCTAAGATTTGTTGACTTAAGGTCTAGAATACAAACCCTATGCTTCACCAGCCTCCCAGGGGAAGTGCTCTGTTGGCTTAAGATTAGTGACTGTGAAGAGATCTTCTTGTCGTGTTCAAAAAACCACGTTTGAGAGTTTCTAACATAAGTGATTACCCTGCTGGAAGCAGCACTTATCAGTGGATAGAAATAATTTAAAATAAATAAATAAATAAATTGGTTAGCTGTAGTCTCTGTTGTGTTTGGAAAAGCTCGTTTGGTGACCTTAAATTCTAACTCAACCCATGTGAAACATAACCAGACCCCCAGAAAAAGTGTGAAAAAAATCACCAAAGTGGGTACAGCAAATTTTTAACAAGATCATCATAGTAGCTTTGCGTGCTTATAGTCCATTAGTCATGAGTTGCATGACGAGGAGGAACCCGAGAGCATGATTATGAGCTGGCCATAAGAGTTTAGTCTTCTTATTGTTCTATAAGCTGACTGATGCAGCAAAGTCGTTGATGTTGCTCTGAAATCATTTCAAAAATGTATGAACTAAAGGAGCTTTCACACTGTTTGCCCTGTCCAAGTTTCAGTCCAGGAAATGTTTGAAATTAAAATTCACACAAATGTTTTTAAACAGGGTCAAGCAGCTTCATTCAGTTGCAACAGATTGTTTGAAGGGCAGCATAAATATAACACCGAAAGAGAAAAGCATGATGGGATTTCTGTTGCTATTGTGGTGTCCTAACATAGCCTTTAAAAAAAAAAAAAAAAAAACTTTTCAAGTTGGAGCTCTTGCTTTCTTTTTCTTCCTTTGCTCTAATGCGCTACTTTTACATCACGTCCTCCCCTGCTTTTAGCTCACAGCAAACGTTACAGGGTCTCTGTGCAGAGCCTCATATTTTAACCACCTCAGGGTCGGTTTTTAAGGTCCTGGATGGGTTCACACCGGCCTGAGGTTACAACCATCTTAGTTTTGCTGTGAAAGCAATCTAAACCTCTATTTAGGTTCCCATGGGATCAATAATCAATCTACAAACCGGCAGATTCGCTCACATTTAGTCTAAAACAAGAGAGGAGACACAGATGAGGTTTAGTAACATTTTCACACCATCGTCGAGAGGAAAGCATTTCATTTAAGTTCCTTAGATGTTATCAAAACCATTTGCATGAACCACAGAGTGACATGGTGGCTTGAATACAAACAACCCTTTAGATGTTCTGTCCCAAAACTAAACCTAGGGTCCAGACATATACAAACCCTCCTGCTCAAAAGGCCCACAGAGCAGTGGGGAGAGAAGTGTGCGGATATAATGAGTGTGTGTAGGAGTTGGTGTGCAGCTCTGCAGTCTGTTAAAGCTGCCGGCCCATCCCCCACAGACCCGACTATCGGGAGAGCTTTCACAGCCTAACTTCAGCTCTCACACAGTGATTTGCATGGCTTTCTAACGATTGTGTTTCAGTAGATTTGTATCAAAGCAACAGCTCATGGGTGGGATCAGAGGAACACAAGATGGACTCTGTCCAGTTCTTAAATGCTTTCTGATTAAGTCTGTTTGTTTAGGTTTTTTTTTTTTTTGTAGGAAAAGTCAGTTTAAAAAGTTGCCAGATGTGATTCTGTAACCCTGTTCAATTGCCAGCAATGCTGTGTACTCTGTTATAAATGACGTCAACGATTGATTACAGACCTATGAACTCAGTGTCTATTTTTATATTCCTCACAGTACGTTGGCGTTCATGACTATATTTTGAATCACTTCATTCATCATCCTTCTGTAAGACATGATCATGTTTTTGGGGGGAATTAATTAGGTTTTTTATGCTTAACATTAATTACTCTTCTAATGATCTACTGAAAGATTTTTAGTTGACCAAAACTATATTTGTTCCAACTCAGTTTGGTGTTTCTATACTACAAAATAAAGTGTTTTTTTTGGTTGTTTTTTTTTTGTTAATAAAATGAAATTTAAGTAGCGGGTTCATTATCAAAGTGTGCAACGTAAAGTGAATAGAATTTCTTTTGTACAAAAATTCACAAGTTTAAGATGTAGAGCCCTTGCTGGCGCTTTTTCCGCTTCGTTAATATTTTCTTATTGTAATGTTAGTTTTTTTTCTGTAGAGAGTCCAGAGTATTAGTCGCTTCTTCCTCATTAGCCATGATTGTTGACTCTGGAATAGAGATTCATTGATGCAGTTATTGTTTAAAAACAAAAAATAGTACAGGTCTGATACCTGGATTGGATATCGGCTTCGATGTTGACTAATTAGATGATCACATATCAGTAATTTGATATTAAAAATCCAACAGAACTATTATTTCTTTCTTTTTGCTGCTTATTGGTTAATAGATAATGTGAAGTACATTTATATGTGTTAATTTGTTACCTTTTCTCTGCAGTGTTTGAGTCAAGGCTAAAGCCTGTATGGTTCATTCATTCAACAGTTGAATCCGATCGGCTTTAGATATCGGCCGATATGCTCAGCCCTGGTATCAGACTGGATCAGAAAAGTCTGGGTCGATGCATCTAATGCATCTCATTTGGACATCAGTCCAACCGATCCCTGATTTTTGCTGCCGGGTTTTGTTTGTGTGTTTGGTTTTTTTTTTTAAGAGATGATTCTTGAAACCAATAATGCATTTTCTTCCTTCATTTCCATGCTGAAAATGACGTCAAAACAAATGTTACACGAGTCTCATCGGATCAATTGTGATTAATCAGTTGTTGAAATAATCGTCAACTAATTTATATGCAGGTCCAAAATATATCAGGAAATACAGGAATGTTCATTCCCTTAAGAATTGAGAATATTTATTGAGTGCATGATTTAAATATTAAACATAGCATTGAGTTTTAAAATACACAATTAGATGAATGAATGTCCCATTAAATGATTAAAATTCGACATAAGATAATGAATGAAACCCTTAACGATATATTTATTTAAAGATTAATATAATCATATAAATTAATCAAGAGTGAATTCATTCTTTGTATTTTTAGGAGGTTCGCAGTCAGTTTAATGTTTGGTTTTAGGGGCTGAAATGTTCGGGAACCTTTGTCATAAAGGATTTTGCGAACCAACATGAAGCTCTAAAGCTAATGGGGATTGTTCTACAGTAAACCAAATAAATCAGCTGACCAAACACTAGAAAAAGGTGCCGCTTTAAAACCGAAAAGTTATTTATCAGTGGCTGCTTTCCTTTGTTTTTTAGTGGTTATTTGCCAACATCCCTCTCAGATATCTAAAGCTCCTTGGGTAGAAGCGCTCTGATATGACCGCCCTTGATGTGTCTAACAGATGGTGGTAAAGACCTACATGGACATGGACCAAGACTCGGAGGAAGAGAAGCAGCAGTATCTGGGACTGGCGCTCCACCTTGCCTCTGAGTTTTTCCTGAGGAACCCCAATAAAGATGTTCGGCTCCTGGTGGCCTGCTGTCTGGCAGACATCTTTAGGATATATGCTCCTGAGGCCCCCTACACCTCCCACGACAAGCTAAAGGTCAGGATTAGATGCCTGAACGGGTATTATCTTCTACAGTTATTCCTTCAGATTGTTGAAAGGACTGCTGTTTGTATTGTGACGCATAATTAAAACGTGCATCCTTTAAACTTCTACGCGCCTCCTTCCTGCTCCCTATGAGACCACAGGACTTTAATCAGATGTTAAAAGTGTTTCTCTCCTCCAGGACATCTTTCTGTTCATCACCCGACAATTAAAGGGACTAGAAGACACCAAGAGCCCTCAGTTCAACAGATACTTCTATCTGCTTGAGGTAAATCTCTCACTTTTTAATAAAGCAGAAGATTAAATAAAGAGTAGCTGCATTAGGATCAGGTTATTTTTAATCCACTGCATGATTAAAGTTTTTAAATCGAGGAAAATTAATTAGACGCAACATCTGCTTATGTGCTGCCGTATTGATTCCTGAAGAAAGATTTTTTTTTATGTTTGTGTCTCCATCAGAACCTTGCATGGGTGAAATCATACAATATCTGCTTTGAACTGGAGGACTGCAACGAGATCTTTATCCAACTCTTCAAAACTCTTTTCTCTGTTATAAAGTAAGATGCTTTGATGTTGAATTTTGTCGTTGGCCGCTTCTATTTGATGTGATAAATTATTAGACCGTGAGATGAGGTTTAGGTTATTTATTACTGAATGAGAAACTCCCTTTTTAGTTTTCTTTGTTTTTTTATTTTCCCTAAAAAAAAACTTAAAATTGTGTAAAATAAATGCTAGACACCAAATCAGAGAGCTTTGAAACTAAAAGAAAAAATGAGTTTTTAATTTTACATGCTAATTAATGAAATAAATGCTTATTTAAAAAAAAAAAAAGGTCTCCATATTTTAAAAGTGATCTGAAGATTAAAAAGCATGCAAGAGTCTCATGTTTATCCTATTAAAAGAAAGGAGCATATTGTGTCCTGAATGTCTTTGGGTCAACTTTTTATTTATTTTTTTCTTCTTTTTCACCATTGACACTGTTTAAAAAAAATAATAATGTCTCCTGTATTTGGCTCAACTAGACCATTCAGGAAAAACTCACTGTTTGTAGTTTACTCTGAACCTGTTGATGTTATTGACACTTTGGAGCTTGTCTCTTCCTCTGCTCATCAGTAACAGCCATAACCAGAAGGTGCAGATGCACATGATGGATCTGATGAGTTCTATCATCATGGAGGGAGACGGAGTCACACAAGAGCTGCTGGACACAATCCTAATAAACCTCATACCTGCACACAAGGTGAGTCTGCAGAACCTGTGGGACGGTTTCATCAGAGGTCAGAAGAATCCAGGTTTGTTGATAAGAACAGAGGAACAAAAGTGCATCAATTTAGAAAATAGTTTAGAAAAAGTACAAGCAGTGGTAGGTTTTCAGTTTTTTTTTTTTTTTTTTTTTTTTTTTTTTTGTCATTTGAAGCTATAGGTTTTTTTTTTTGGGACTAGCTAGAGTTTTTTTCCTCCTTCTTTACGATCCAGTGCTGACACGCAGACAGCATTAAAGTCAAATCAAAACAGGCTTTGATAGAATGAAACTATTTATTTTCTCATTTTTCCTTCCGGTCAGAATCTGAACAAGCAAGCATACGATCTCGCCAAGACTCTTCTGAAGAGGACGGTCCAAACCATTGAGACGTGCATTGCAAACGTAAGAAGTTTTTTTTTTTTTTCTCTCTCATTGGTTGTTTTTCTTTGGTACTGAAACTCTTTTCTTCATTTGACATGATTTTATCCACGTCTCTCCCTCGCTGCTTCCTTGTTCTCCCACAGTTCTTCAATCAGGTTTTAGTGATGGGCAAGTCCTCAGTCAGCGACCTATCAGAGCACGTCTTTGACCTCATCCAGGAGCTGTTTGCCATCGACCCCATGCTGCTGACCTCCGTCATGCCTCAGCTGGAGTTCAAACTTAAGGTAACAGGAACTACATCAACCATGCCCTTCGTCTTCAACCATCATCCTCACAGTTGTACAATAGAAGTTTAAGTTCTTCAGCAATCAATTCGTTTTAGCGAATAATTTTCCATTTCGTTTATTTGCCTCTATAAAAATGTTCCCTTATTAAATTAATGTGAATTAAATATATTGTTTGTAGTTTTGGCTTAATCACCGCCGAGTCTGAGCAATCCAGTTAATCATTATTGGATTACTAAATCAGTCCATGGTTATTTAATTCATCAATTAGCCTGATTCATTGTTTCAGTCTTGATGAATATTTGATTCTTTTTTACCAGATTTAAAGCAGGATAAAAAGCACTCCTCTTCTTTTTTTTTTTTTTGTAACCTCTGCATTTCAGCACTTTTTGGGAGGAAGATCAAATTAAAAGAGCTGGTTTGCTTCCATGAGGAGATAAAAGAAGCATTCAAATTATTTCAGTGTTTCCAAGAAATGCAGGATTTCCTTCATATTGTCACTTCTGCAGGGATTACAGCTGTGCTGTATTTCCGTTCTACACCAGATATATTTGTATTACCCCCCCAACCCTTTTCTGTATTATTTTGTGCTCGTGTTTTTTTTTTTTTTTTTTTTTATCGAGAACAATAAACTCTTTTTATGTTGTTTTGTTTGCCGTGAGAGAAAAACAAAAACAACAAATTGGATAAAACAGGAAAACGTTTTCAAACGTTTTAAAGGATGATCTATACTTTTGTTGCAGAGCAACGATGGAGAGGAGCGTCTAGCTGTTGTACGGCTGCTTGCGAAGTTATTTGGGGCCAAAGACTCAGAGCTAGCGTCACAGAACAGACCACTGTGGCAGTGTTTCTTAGGACGGTGAGTCCCCTCTGCATAGATCCTGTCTTAAGAGATTCATGCACAGATGTTTTTTAATGGGTTATGATGATAACTGTTAATAGAAATATAGATGTAAGCATCTGAATTTGTAAACATAATTAAAGTATTTGGTCCTTGACCTTTACATACAAGACATCATATATCATAAAGGTTTAGAAGTTATTCACACAATTAGCAAAATTGTAGCAATACAGCAACAGGAATATGAATCAAAGCTCTATGAGAACAGTTGGGGAACGACCCTCAGGTGCATCATCGCCACCAAGTGGTAAGGAGTGTAACTGCTTCATCAGGCGTTCTAGGTTATTCTTGTGAATTTGTGATTTGCAAAGTTTTTTTTTTTTTATTGACACTTATCTTACTCTGAAATTATCTTGTCTTTAAGTGTTTTGCAAATCAGATTTATTCTTTTTTATATATATGTGAAGATTTTCTTTTATTTTACTTTGTTTCTTATAACTGAGGGTAAATTACATTCTTTCATAGGTTCAACGACATCCACGTACCAGTCAGGCTAGAGTGTGTAAAATTCGCTAGCCACTGCCTTATGAACCACCCTGACCTGGCGAAAGACTTGACAGGTGAGCTTAATGTCGTGTTTGTGGCTTGTTGCTCCATTCATGCAGATTCCTTTTGATCTCTTTTTGTCCACAGCTTTAACTAAAGACAAGGTTTCATGCCTTAACTTTTGCAGAATATTTGAAAGTTCGTTCTCACGACCCAGAAGAAGCCATCCGACATGATGTCATCGTCACCATCATCAACGCTGGAAAGAAGGACCTGAACTTGGTCAATGACCAGTTGTTGGGTTTTGTGCGGGAAAGGACTCTGGACAAGAGAGTAGGGAATTTTTTTATTGTAAAAACAGTTTTTTTTTTGTTTATATGTAAATAATAATACCACAGTTCTAATGCTGCCATATAGGAGGAGATCTAATCTACTCCTTTTTGATGTAAATCTAAACGTATCCCTTCAAATACGCAATATCTTCACAATTCATTCAATATAAACACAAGTTTATCCACTTCCTGTAACTTTTATCCCCTCTGAATCTCTTCCATTTTGTATCCCTCGTTCTCTAGTGGCGTGTGCGTAAGGAGGCCATGATGGGCCTGGCTCAGCTTTATAAGAAATACTGTCTGCACCACGAAGCTGGAAAGGAGTCAGCCCAGAAGATCAGCTGGATCAAAGACAAACTGCTGCACATCTACTATCAGAACAGCATTGATGACAAGTGAGAACGAACAAACTATTGACCCTAAATGTGTTTTAAATTTAATTTGGTCAGAGGACTCAGACACCTGCAATTAACAAACCACAACATGTTGTTTTCTCATGGTATCAATGAGACACATATTACACGACAGAGAAGCCTGTTCATATTAGTCCCTCTGCAAAATCATAAAGGTGAATGTTGGCAGAGCTTCATAAATCGGGACATGGCTGCAAGAAAGTAACTTCTCACTTGAGTTTTCCCACATTGATCAAGCAATAATTTTGAAGGTGTAAAGAATCCTTGTTCATTTTTGCATAAGCAGTAATCAGGATGGCAGGGGAAGTAAAGCGAAATCATGGGATGACTCCATCCAGCTGTTTGATGCCGTCTGTCTGCTAAGGGTCGGTTGCATGTGGAGAACAATGTAAAGATGCGAAGCTGCTAAAAGCTGCTGGGACTGTTTGTTTTAGCCAATCTGAGCTTCTCAGCTACAAACACATTAGGTGGGTTTGGTGAGAAACAAAGAATGAATTACTAAAATACAAATAGTTCATCTCCTCTGTGAGGTATAGTGTAGGATCTGTGATGCTGTGGGCCTGTTCCTCATCCGAAGGCCCTGTAAGCATGCGTCTGAAATCCCAGGATATTTAAAGTAAGTCTGTGGCTGACTGTACCTTTGAAACAAACAGGGGTCATCTTTAAACAGATGGTGGCTCGAAAGATTCATTTGTATAAAATCAACCATGTTCCTTGGTTATCTCAGTCTTTTTATGCGATAGGAAACCTTTTAGACGGATCTAAGAGAAGACTAACTGTTTGCTGCAAGTGGAAAGTTACCAAAGGGTTGTCTGTTTGGCAGCAGGAGGTTTTTTTTATTTTACCACATTAAATAAATTCTACATTTTTCATGGGAGGTCTTTATATTAAGACTTCTGGTGCATCTTCACTGCTTGGGTTTCATTAAACCTAACTTATCAGATTGTAAAATAGTTTATTTCCAATCATTTTTAGTGTTCTTTTTTTTTTAAGATGCAATGGCAACTTTTCTTTTGCAGGTTACTAGTGGAGAAGATCTTTGCTCAGTACATGGTCCCTCACAGTCTGGACACAGAGGAGAAGATGAAATGTCTGTACTACCTGTATGCCTGTCTGGACACTAATGCTGTCAAGTGAGTAAATATTCAGCATTTTTCACCTTTTCATCTGGAAACTAAACCCATATTTATACATGCAAGTATTGCACATTACTATTGATCTGAAACCGCTGAGAGAAATCGATCAGCCCTCCGTCCAGCTGCAGACCGAGGATCAAACCCTGAAGGGCAGCAAGTCTGTATAAGAGATGCGTATTGATTCCCTGCTGTCATTTCTCTCTTTTCTATTGATCTTTTCTTCCAGGGCATTGAATGAGATGTGGAAGTGTCAGAACATGCTGAGAAGTCTCGTAAAAGAGCTGCTCGATCTTCACAAGCTGCCAGTGGTGGGTTGGTCTTTCCTTTACGTTTCAGGACCTTTGAAAATAAGAAGGATCTGTTACGTGTTCCCTTCTCCTCTCTTGCTAGTCTGAGGCGAACACCACTGCGATGCTGGGGAAGTTGATGAGTATCGCAAGTAAGTTAGAAGGAAACAACGCCGTACAACAGTATTCACAGCTTTTTATTTTCTTTCCGTAACGTTACATCCGCACTTTGATGGGATTTTATATGATCGGCACAAAGTGTTGCATTGAATGAAAGTGGAATAAGAACTACATTGTTTTCTCTTATTAATGTGGATTCTAAAAAAAATGGGAAGTGTGTTATTATCCAACTGACCCGATTTTGTAAGTTTATAGAACCAGGTTTCGCTGGAGTTACGGCTGCAGGTTCATACAAACATATCTCTAGTCGCCCTGCAAGCCTTCATCACTTCACAGGTGTCCTATTCACTTTCCTTCTTAAAGATGATTGGTTGAATGGGGTTCTGTTAAACGTCAAAAACTTAAGGTATCATTTAATAACTGATCTCTGCTTCAGACCTTCCCACTTCTCTTTCCCCGGTCTGTCTGCTGCGGTCCTTGGTTTCCATGACGCAGTTTGTTTACTTACTCTCCTCTAACCTCTAAGGCCTTTATGGAGCTGCTCTGGGTACGCAGATTAAACTGCACGCAGGTGGTAACCGCTAAAACTGATTGGATTTTATTTATCACAACAAAGGAAACCGAATCAAAGTTCACAGCAAACTTTGGTTTATTATGGAACAAACATCAGAATATATCGGCCTGCATCTAAAATCTCTGTTAGATGTGGCTGATAGAAAAACTCTGTTTCAGGTTTATGGAACCCAAAGATTAATGATAAAAGG